>CAUPSG010000056.1:0-60000 GCA_963513935.1 Aphrophora alni
TTATTTTAAAAATCCTTGTTCAATATATGTTACAATATTTTGCGTACAACGCCAGATAAAGGAGTGTATTCTACAAGTCCATCTTGAAGTATGAGACAGAATGCAGCAGTCTTTTCAGAAATATTATCCTGTGCTTCGATTTCCAAGCGAATGTCCATTGTTCCTGTTTTCAGTGATTCATTTTGTCTTGAAAAATGTTAAGTTATCAACTGATGGTTTGTTTTCTCCGTCGTGACAATATGATGATTGAAATTTTGCAAACATATCGTAAATAATAGCTTTGCTTCTATTAAAATTGTCGTATGGATAATATTGTGAATTAAGATAGAGTTTAATGTTTTGAATTTTGAAAAAATCAAAATGACCAGCATTTTTATTACTCATATTTTTTCTATCTGTTTGAAAACCGACAATTATATATCTTGGTTTTTCTGTATTTGTAGCTGTTTTCACTGTCCAAGTTAAATCTCTAGTTGAAGGTAATGCAGGGTATTCTTGTAAATGCCATCGTCTAAACCCCATTGAAATAGGTTGATCTTTATCTGTCAATCTTAAAAGTGATAAATTATAATCATCTGCTACTCGAACGTAAGGAATTCTCCAATAAATTTTATTTATATCTAAAGTGATTTTATCATCATTATTTGTCGATACAATCGCAATTAAATTTGATGAACTCCTTAACAGTATTAGTTCTTGTTTCACATTCAAAATTATATGTTTATAATCTTCTGCAAATCCGAGTAACAATTTTAAAGGAATACAAAATGAAAAATTCGAAGCTGATGTATCCAATAACGTTGTGTTCAAATTCCACCCTGCATTTAATAATAATTTTTTTTTCATCGTAGCGAGCTGTTAGTAATTTTTTTATTGTAGTCGTTATGCCAACATTTTTTATACGATCCACTTCTGTACCACAAATTTCATAACGTATTTCATCAAAAAGAAAAGAAATAGCATTGCTAATAAGTTTAAGATCACTAGTACTGTCAGTACCATCAGTTTTTTGTGTTTTAAATTTACCTTCTATATAAATATAACTTTTACTAGGTAAAGTATATACGTTTTGCTGATGAACAGGTATGCGAATTTCATCATTTACTCCATATGTTGTTTGTGCATATGGGTGATGTGTATGATATTCTAAATCAACAATTGTTTCATCAAAATGAATTTTTTCATCCACTTGCAACATTTTTCTTAATAACAATATAACCTAAAGACTCTAATAATTCTTTGTTTCTCCTTGTTAACTTCTCAAATGTCTGATTAGAACTGATTGTTGGTAAACTAGATTTTTCTTTATCATTAAAAACTAAAACCATGATTTTTTTTAACTAGAAGCGCGTTTTTAGTGTAGTCTAAGCGAAATAAATTCCTGTCTAAAATTTATCAGTTGCCCCTCTTGATCTTCAAGTTGTACTGAAATATTATGAAGCAGACCAGTTATGTTTAAAGGCAAGTATATTACCGTAGATGGTTTTTCTACAATTTTATATCCAGGTTCAACTGTTGGATAAAATTCATGTAGAATATGACCTTCAGCTCCGTTCTTATATGAGCCACGTACAATATTACAAGTAATGCGTATAGTATCAACTTTATTAATACTTACAGTATTTTCCGATGTATGCCAAACATTAGGTTCCAATTTGTTTGGGTTAAATCCTAACAATGAGCCTATACTGTTAGGTTTATCAAAACGAATAGATTTTGAGCAAAATATTTTCGTTTTTAATGTATTATTATTTCCTTTTAAATCTAGTATAACATGTGTTTTCTTATGTTTTTCATGAATGGTCTCCTTTAAATATGAAATAATATTATCTATTTCATAAGATCCTTCAGGTAGTTGTATATAATATTCCTCTTTTTCACCATAGTTGAACCTATCATTGACACCAGTTTCTATATTAGGTATTGTATTATATGTCATAAGATCAATTAATCCAATTTCCCATTGATAAGTTGATAAATCTATCGGCGGAAATATATCACAAGTCAGTCGCGAACCTCTTCCACTTAAACATAACATTATATGTTATCTGATAAAAATTTTAAACACAAATGATCATAATTAGATGTATTCGCTTTTTGTTTATTTGTATAATTATAAAAAATATCTACATTATATTCTTTCGATTTAAAATACGTAATTAATTCTGGTGGAGGACGTAAATTACCAAAACTATCGAAATAGTATATTATATTATTCTTTTTATGATAACACACCCAATGAGTTCCTTCTCCTTGTTGGCTATCTAAATTTATAATTCCATTTTCATTATCATTAATTTTAAGAGGTAAATTATCACGCATAAAAACACCTCTAAAATTCAATATATTTAAATCTTTAACGTATTTCTCTATATCTATATTAGTTAATGCGCGCTTAGGTAATTTTATTATTATTTTTTTTTATTACCTCCTCCTTTAAATGGTTTTAAATAATAACCATTACCTTTTTTACAAGTACATTTATTCTTCAAACGACGTAACGCATTAATGAGAGATTTTTTAGTTTTATATGCTTTTTTATTAGATTTACTTCCTTTTTTATTTTTTGGCCTTTTTTTAGTTGTTCTACCACCTCCTATTTTATTTTTCATTTTCATAATGTTAGTAACTGCATAGGCGCTGCTCTTTCTCCAATATTAGCGTCTGACGATGTAACACGTTGCCACGCTTTATCAGCTAATATCTTGTCAGCGTTAGCTCTTTGATAAGAATCCGAATATTTAGAATACGCAATATCGTGTTCTTTACAAGCTTTATCCAATTGGTTAATACCTGGATCGCCTCTGTTTAATCTTTTTTGTAGTCTTGTTCCTGGTCCGCAATATTGATAACCTGGTATATGTGATTCTACGGGTAATGTAACTATTGCACGATTTAAAATGTTACTACTCGGTAAAGCTGTTATAGAACTTATTAGTCCACTTCCTTGATACGTACTAATCGGTTTTTTTTGTTCAATTTTCATTTTTAGCAACTAATTCTATACTATTACGCCACTCTTTTTTTTGACTTATCTTCAATATCGTTTGATAATAATTGTGTATAATCAAACCACTCTGTCATCGATTTAACTGGCTTGTCTTTTGTCGTTTCGAGATAACAAAAATAACTTAAATTTTGCACAAATGATTTTAAAACCTGTAAATTTGATGAAAACTTTAAATTAAGTAATTCATTATCAACATATTTTTTTGTTGCAGCATTTGATTCTTTTTCAGGTGTTTTTATATTTCTTAAAATATAATCATTTACATTATATACATTATCATCATCTAAATACAAACACTTTTTCTTAATGGTGATAAAATTAACTGCATCATCATCTTCTGTAGGATTATCTAAATTACTTATTCGTTTCCTTTTCATATCATAATTTCCATCTTTTGTTAATGTGAATCCTATGCCTGGTGGACCTCGAATTACTTTCTGACGAACTGCATGGGAATGACGACCGAATTTGTCTACACTCATTTTAATACTGACAATCGATTGTTTTCGCCTTTTTGATAATACCGGCTTCTTGTAACTCTTCTATTATAGATATGATTTCATTTGTATTACCTGCAGTCTGTGATGCTAATAACAATCTTAATCGGTTACACAACTCATTTGGATCATTCCAGTAAACATATGATGGTTTCCGTTTTTCAAATTATTTTAAAATAAGACCACTTCCACTCCAATCCATACGAGAACGAGGTTGACGTGGTGGAAATAATTTTGAAATAATTTTTGTATATTTCAAACTTTTATTTGCTTTTATTTTTCCATGAACAGAATAATCTAATTTATGCGCATTTGAAGCTTTTAAAATGTCTCGATATTTTATAAGATCTTCTTCAGAATATATGTATTCGTCAGGAATTCTCATAAATATTAATTCATATAAACCTGGCGTACCAGTATATTTTATGTTATCAATAACAAGATCATTTTCAATAATATCGATTACTTTGTCACCAATCATCCAGTTATTGTTTTCTATATGAATTCCATACACATGATCAATTCTTTTAGGATATTTTATGTATATAAGAAAGTATTTGACAGATAATTTTCCTTTAAAAGTATTTTTTATTAATAATTCTGCCTCATGTCTACCCTGTGGCGAATCTAAATATTCTTTGGCTGATGGGCTCGTTTCATAAATTTCTGCTTCCATAGGTTCCTCATCAATCGATTGTTTCATATCACTATCCGTCTCCATTTTCATCGGTTGTTTCAATTCACTATCCGTTTCCATTTCACTATCTTCAGCAGAAAATTCACTGTCTTCTTGCATTTGTAAATCTGGATCTAGAGGTTTTCTTTCAAGTGACATTACACCATCTTCATGTTCCATGTTTTGTTTCCTTTTTATAGAAAAGCTTTTGGCATCCATAGGCATGTCTGGATTCAATGACATTTTTTTCCAAATAGGTGTACCATCCGTTAAATAATCTTGATTCTTTCGTTTTTCACATTTCATCGGAACCATTCGTTTTGCATTTGATACATTTCCTTCTTCCTCATCTTCATTAAAATCTTTAACTTTTCTTTTTCTCTCTAACTTTTTTAACATCTCTTTTTTTGTTTTATTTTTTATCCATTTTAGTTGCTAATAATGTTTTTTCATTTGATTTCTTCAAATTTCGCATTGGCTGATACTTACTTATTTTATCATATATAGGCTTAATTACCGGTTCCATAATTGGTTTTATATTTTTCTCAATATGATATTCCATGTCTGTAATACCACGTTTTAAAGCATGATGTTTTACCTTGATTCGTTGTCTCAATTCTTTTATTTCCATTACAATTTTCTCACGCTCGTCTATATCGTTACTCTTGTTCATTTCAATAACAACTAAACTATTTTTGTGTAACCTATAATAATATAAATTCGTTAAAACCAAATCGATAACTCACTTTATTCAAATTAGAATCCTTATCAATCACAAGAAAACTGTTTTTACTTTTTCTCCACGCCATTGAACATATCTGTTTAAACACTTCAAAATTCATATCGGTATTTACATGATCATTATAAACATGACGTAAATTTCTGTCGTCTTGTTTAAATAATATTTTTAAGTTAGCGTTATCACGAATTAATTGTTTTGGTATATAACTGTATGTTTGGCAGAGGTAAAATATATCTAAATTATTGTGACGGCCCATAGTGAAATAGTTTCTAATATTGTTTTGACGTTCGCATGCAACATCATCAAATATCATAATAGAATTATTTTTAACTTCATTATGTTGCATCACGTCATAATTTTCATTAAATATAAAATATCCCACACAATGTATTTTTGAAAAAATACGATTAAGAAATTGATACTTAGATTGATTTAGTGATTTAGAAAATATATATATATGTTTTCAAAATATAATCCGTTAGGATGAAATATTAAATTAAACATAAGATTTGTTTTTCCACAATTTGAAGGACCTGAAATTATAGATTCCTTATAGACACCTTTTAGATTCAGGTAAAAGAGTACCATGTTTTTTCCTTTTTAGTTCATCACTATCACTTAAATATATATCAAAATTATCAATCGGTATTGAATCAGTTTGTTTTGTTATTTTCATAATTAAATCAAACCTTTCTTGTTTATCCAAGTATCTCTTGATTTGTCAAAACTTAACCAACGAACTAACAGCTTATTACCTTTTCTACGTATAACTTTCTCTATTAAATATGTATCACTAAACTTTGTTCTACTCAATTAATTCTTCTTGATAAAACCCTCCTTTTATTATATGTCCTGTTTCATCTTTCAATGTATAAGTTGTTGGAACTGTTGGTTCTACTTTATATATCAAATATATTTCATTTGACCAATTTGGTAAATAACCTTTTGTAAACGGTTTTTTGAATCTACTTATTCTAACTTTATCTCCTTCATTAATCTAGTACGCAATACTTTAAAGTTTCTATTTTTAATAATCCTTTTTAGAACTAAATATTCATTATTTTTATTAACTTCGCTTGGTTTTATTCCGATTGTTCTATGTTTAGTATTAGTGTAATTTTTAATTATAACGGGGAGTAAATCTAACCACTTGTAATTCCCTTGTTCCGTAAAAACACGCCACATTTTCCCTTTTAATGTTCTATTCAATCTTTCAACTATGGAAGATTTTTCATCAGAGAAAGTTTTTTAATGATTTATATTATATTATTTTCAATAATAAAGATTTAATCTTCGAATTATAAAATTCCCTACCTTTATCTGTTTGTAAATGTTTCATTGGATGCGCATCTAAAATAGGTTTTAATGATTTTTCTATTTCAGTTCCATTTTTAGATTTTATAGGTACAGCTATAGCAAACTTACTAAAACAATTTATTACAACCAAAATATATTTGAATCCTTTATTAATTTTGGCAAACGGAATCATTTCCACAAGATCAGCCTGATAAAGATCGTTTAAACCTTTAATTTCAATATATCGACGTGGAAAATTTTGTCGAACTTGTTTATGTAACTCATGAGCAATTCCACGTCTTGCATCCATAATAATAGTATGAAAAAAAAATGATAAATGAAAATATACATTTATATAAATGATACTCAATATTTTTATTAACAAAAAGTGATGAATTACATATTTTTTTTGTTTAACAAATATAATAATACATTTGTGAACGCCTGTAGAGCCATCTTGTAGGACATAACGGCTTTATTTTAGCTATGTTACCTACAGGGCCCTCTAAACCAGCTTCAAGAATATGCACATAATTGTCCTTTGCTTTGACAGTATATAAAAGTACTCCTAACTGATGAGCCCGATCCATAGCATTCTTCACTGTCCTTGATGCTTCACAGCTGGCTTTCATAACTAAGTTGCAACAGTGTGTACCACAATGGATATACTCTGCCAGAGGTTGTTTTTCAATGAATATTGATTGAGTGCCTTTGTGAATACCACTCATATTTCCTGCTCCGTCATAAGTATGGCCTCGAAGGTAGTCTAAAGGGAGCTGAATTCTTAGTAAAACGACACATATTAGTGCCGCTAAGTCCGTACCACATGTATTAGCAGTTTTGCAAAAACCGACAAAACTCGCATGAGGATCAAGATTGTCATCACACCACCTTATGCAAACACTCTCCTGTTCATCTCCAGAAATATCTCTTGTGCCATCAGAAATAACAGAGTAAAGTAAAGGCTCTGATGACTTGATCGTCTGGATGAGGGTGTTTACAATTTCGTGAACCATGATCTGAATAATTTCGTTTTCTATAGCACGTTGTGTAAAGCTAGGCTTTGGTTGGAGGGGATCTAACTGGATAATTCTGTCAAATATTATATTTGCTTGGAATAATGTTTTTTCATTTAATAACAATGTAGGGTCTAATTTTGATTGTTTATAAATTTGAAATTCTTCAAAAATGTTCATGATTGGGCCTTTAGCGCACTTATGTAAAATTTGCAAGTTTTTGTCTATATTTGTGTAGCTGTGGCCTGTTTCTATTAAATGTTCTGCGAATTTTGATGTTTTGTTATTGTATATCCCAGGGGGATTACACGGGTCAAGCACAGGTAGCTGGCCGGTCCGACTGCCAACTTACTGTATACGGTTCAGTAACACTTCGTCCCGGTAACATTTCGTTCCGCTGCCAATTTTCTAGAAAAAAGGAACATTTCGTCCCGCTCAGTTTTACAAATGATTAAACAAACTAATTACATCATCTCGTCCCGACGAAAGTTTGACAAGGGTTGAGGAACGCAACGCAGGTAAACGGAGGTAAATTGAATAAATTTAAAAGTATTTTATCTAGTTTTACCAAATTCGATCAAAACATTTTCATACGAGAAGTGTTATTACTATTAACATATTTTTAAAATTTGTAAAAACAATTATTTTTTATATTATATTATAACCTAACCTAACCTAACCTAGCGTATGTGCCAGGACGAGATGTTACTAGTGGGCAAGTAGGAGAGTTCATCCCCAACCCCACGCTCGTGGAATCGGGACGAGATGTTACCGGGGAAGAAATGTTACGACATCCTGTATACAGGCTGTATCCAACGAAATAGCGGGATATCATTTCTAGCGCCTGTAAGAAATGAAACAGAAAAACCATAATATCTCTCATCCGAAGGTGGGTGAAACCAGGAACAACTATAATAACTCACCGCTGGAGTTTACACCATTTCGGCTTACAATTTCACCCACCTTACCGTAAACTACTTATGCAATTTTGTTCATCCTGAAAGCTGAACTCACACAAACACTGATCGTGGATGGAGAGATGTTAGGGATCGAATTCCCAAATACGGTCCATTTCGTTGGATATCTAGTCGAGGGGATGTTTAAACGAAGATATCCCAGTGAAATAAGAGTGCATCATTTCTCCCTTGCAGCTGCCAAGATATACCCGCCTAAATACTAAGGTAAGTTCAATCATATCGCACGTAAGTTTATTTACTTTAAAAGGTTAGATAAGGTGGTTTTATACAGGGTGATTCACGAAGTTATCCCCACACTTATACAGTTCATTCTACTAGTAAAAATAATGAAAAAAGTTCATATAAACATATGTCCTATCTCGTTTCGTTTAGCGTCTGTCTGTCTGTATGTGTTTTTTACAAAATAATTCATAACTCCTTAACGGTTTGAGTTACTGCGTTGAGATTCTGCACAAATGTTCATCTTATTGGCCGCTATCTTTGTGCAAAATATGAATAAAACATCTTTAACCGTTTCAAAATGGCGGCTATTTTTAATATTTGACGACAAATTTCACGAAAACCGTTATTTAAAAAAAAAATTTAACATAAATTGTAGAAAATTTAATTCTGAGAAAATTGATGTAAGTAAAGTTAAAGATACAACAGAAATAACTTCGAAAAATCCAATTTTATTTAGATAATACATTACTAATTTTAAGAAAAATAAATTGGGTTGGGCCAACTGTACCCACCTTTTTATAACAAAAATCGAATAAAACTGCTCCTAAAACTGTACCTCCCTTAGTTTTTAAGATATCCCCTGTAAAACATCCGAAATAGGGGTTGAGAAACACTTTTTTTTACGTTTGACCTACAATAACATCGTTAAATAGGTAATAAATACATAAAAAAATGTTTCATAATAATGAAATAAATAAATAAATTTTAAAACAGTATTAAATGTTAAATTTGTAAATAACAATACCATTTTTAATAAAAATAAGTATTAACTATTTATAAAATGAAACAAACATGTTTCATTCCTGTTTACTAATCACCAAAATGCAGAATAATTTTTCTAATTTTTTTTTTATTTCCTAAGTTGGCAACATAACAGCTGATCAACAATGGTATTCTGTTCTGATGTGTTTAAACTGTGTATTAGTAGTGTTTAAATGCAAGTTATACGTAGAAGAATTTCTGTGAAGTGTTCTAATAATACACAAGTTTACAGTGAGTTTTAATTAGATTAGTTTCTGAAATAATGCCTTACTTATTTACAACAGAGGAATACGCTGAAATGGTTTTTATTTTGGGTGTCTCTAATGGTAATGCTAGAGCTGCTGCACTAGAATATGAACTGCGTTACCCTAATAGGAAGATTCCAGATCCTAAAACAATTAGTGGAACTTTCCGTACTCTTCGGGAAACAGGATCATTACCTAGTATTCGTACAAATTATGAACGTGCTGTCCAACATGACGATGCTATTGTTATTAATGCTGTTTTACGCAGTCCAGGAGTAAGTACACGACGTCTTTCTAGGCGGCTAGGAGTTTCACAGTCGATGGTCTGGAGGACACTTAATAAGAACAACTTTTATCCATTTCATCAACAAAAGGTTCAGCATCTTCATCCAGGGGATGGTCCGCTTCGCTTGCAGTTTTGCAACTTTTTGAATAGGAATGAACAACTCTACAAGCGTATTTTGTTTACGGATGAGGCGCAATTTACTCGAGATGGTGTCAACAACTCGCACAATGAACACTCATGGGCAGACGAAAATCCTCACGAGGTAGTGGAACGGAACTTTCAATGCCGATTTAGCGTCAATGTCTGGTGTGGCTTCTTGTACAATCGGCTGATTGGACCATTCATATTACCTGGACGCCTAAATGCTGAATTCTATCTGCATTTCCTTCAAGAAGAGTTGCCGCAGCTGCTAGAGGATGTTCCTTTACATCTTAGACGACATTTGTACTTCCAGCATGATGGAGCACCTCCTCACTTTTCACGTGCCGTGTCCACTCACTTAAATCAACAATTTCCTGGACAATGGATTGATCGTGGAGGGCCTCATTCTTGGCCACCAAGATCACCAGATCTATCTCCATTACATTATTGCCTCTGGGGATGGATGAAAGATAATGTCTACAAAACAAAAGTTAATTCTCGTGCAGAATTAGTATAAAAAGGTGGGTACAGTTGGCCCAATCCAATTTATTTTTCTTAAAATTAGTAATGTATTATCTAAATAAAATTGGATTTTTCGAAGTTATTTCTGTTGTATCTTTAACTTTACTTACATCAATTTTTTCAGAATTAAATTTTCAACAGTTTATGTTAATTTTTTTTTTTAAATAACGGTTTTCGTGAAATTTGCCGTCAAATATTAAAAATAGCCGCCATTTTGAAACGGTTAAAGATGTTTTATTCGTATTTTGCACAAAGATAGCGGCCAATAAGATGAACATTTGTGCAGAATCCCAACGCAGTAACTCAAACCGAGTTATGAATTATTTTGTAAAAAACACATACAGACAGACAGACGCTAAACGAAACGAGATAGGACATATGTTTATATGAACTTTTTTCATTATTTTTACTAGTAGAATGAGCTGTATAAGTGTGGGGATAAATTCGTGATACATCCTGTATATATATATGGAAGGGAGGAAATACAAAAACATAACGCTAATAATAAATACATAAAAGCAAACCCAACTGGTTTCAAATACCTAAACTACGCGGAGTGTTTTAAAATAGTAAACCTTAAAAATAATAATAACTATAAACAGCAACTACTTAATTAATTACTAAGTCAATTTGTAAATCAAGAAGCGGCTGCTTCCGTAATTTGAAAATTCCAAGGAACATCGACATAAAAATACAGTAACAGCAATAATTAAATTAAATATTGTAAAAAAAGCAATAACAATAACCACTCTGTACATCGAAAAATTATTCTGCCATGGATACTTGAGAATTAAAATTTTAAAATGTTTCACTTCATAACAGAAAGATCATGATTTGACAAATTTTGCTTCTCAAAATTGAACTAAAAATCTTGTTCTTCGGTGATTTATTTAAAAGTATTACACGACCACTGCAGGAAAAACATTTATATTTTAAATGAAACTATTCTGTTTGTTTATGTCAGTACATAAACTTGCGAGAAAACTGACATTTTTATAACTAATTCTTAAAAATATGTTAACGTCACACACAGCGAAGTATTGTAGATTATAGCATATACTTGTGTAAGAAATTTATTACTGGTATAGGTCTGTTGACCAGAGGCAAATTTATTTCACGTCATTTCACTGTCAGAATTATACAGCAATTGTGTTTGTGTTTTTAAAAGTATAACAGCTCTACATAAAATTACTAAGACTTCCGTGTAACCCTGTTAGATATAAAATAAAGATACAAAAAGTACATTTTTTTACAATGTGTACTAAAATAATAACTCGAATCACACATCTTAAATCAAAGATGATGTAAAAAACACTAATTTCCGTTATTTCGAATTGATTGTCGATAACACATACTGAGTAAAAATATTGCATTAACTTTCTCACACCCCATTCATAATCGTTTACTAGTAGCAATCGAGCAGTCGACTAGTAAAGACGAATTGGCCCGTAGTACTCTTTTCTCTACTATATAAACACTGTGTAGACAACACAAAGTGGCCTATGTGGCTTGTCATTTATGTAAGATATTTGTCTAGAACTGAATCTGAAGTGAACAGTTTATATTTTTAAGTGTAATAAATTACCGTACATTAAGTTTAGTGTTGGCGTATGTCGCAGAATATAAAAAAGTTTTTTCAACACCTACCGAAGCGAAACGTAACATTAACGCGTAGTCAATGTAAGTTGTCGAGTAGTTGGATTGCGTTGCTAGATCAAAAAACTCGAAAAGTTAGCTACAAAGTGATTTACAGAGTTTAACGAAAAAAATAGTTACATTGCGGGAGGGAAATAAAGAATTTAGAAAGGGATTGGAGGAGTTAAAACAAATGAACTCGAATATTACTCATCGACTTAATAATTTAGAAATAATATCATATTTAGAAGCATGATGAACGTGTAGAGCGGAATTCGTCTTCATAAGTTCGAAAACCAGGATACCTTTCATTAAATGTACAATAAAAAAGATCCTACTTCAAAACAGGGGGTTTCCAAAATAACAACACGTATCAAAAATTTGATATATTATTCATATGGAGAATGAACAACATCTCTTAAATTATTTATATTAGTTCTCTTCATAAAAAAATCGAACTCAACATCGAAATTGTAAAATCGTGTATGTTAATTGGAAATTCGCGTAGTACACAGGTTTGCTTCGACGGGGGTATTTGTTATTCAACTAAGTGTAAGAATTGGTTAAAATATAGAGGTTGTAGTTTAATTTCATAATACATAAGTGGTACGTAATAAAATAGACGCAGTTCAGTGACGGCAAGTTGGCTGTGCCACATTCCATCCTTTGGCATGAGTCATGAGCCGGTTGGTAACCTCCTCCTTCTTACGCCCTTCAGTCGGTTGTCATATTTTGCAGCAGGGTGAGTGAGATTGTGTCGGATACGTTAGTGATGTTAAGTGAGAAGGGACGGGAATTGTTTGTTTTTAATAATCATAAATTTTACAAAAGTGATCTAACCAAACAAGGACAGAAGTGGAGGTACGTTAAGAGGAAGTGCGTCGCTAAATTATATGGTGATTCAACTAATGATGTAATGTCCGTTGGAGATCATAATCATGAGGTATGTGAAACATTGGCGAGACAGTTTGTTTCAAACAGCGTAAAAAGAAAAGCGGCAAATGAGTTAGCAGCCACGCCAGCGAAGATCGTGAGAAAATAAAGCAAAGTCTCTTGATGACCTGCGATGCATAAAAAAGAATTTCTACATGAAAAAAAGACAGCAGTATCCTCCATTACCAAAAAATAGGGACGAGTGTCCAACGCATTGGAATGTTTAAAAATTGAAAGCAATGAAAATGAAAATATGCCCTTGTTTAATGATAAAAATTCGAACATCGTAATTTTTTCGACAAAGAAGATTTAACTTGCCTAACAAAATGCAAGTCTATTTTTATGGATAGGGTATTTTTTGGGGGTGGGGGTTGGTTTTTTGGAAATTTTCAAATGTAAAGGTAGGTCGTGTTGTACCTCATTTTAAAGGTCTCGGTACACTGATCTTTTAAAAAAAAATTTCATTTATCTTACACCGTCAATACAGGTGGCCCGAAACATCATAAAAACTTTTTGAAAATGTAAAGCCGTAAAGTTTTGGTAACACTCCCCCAAAATCATAAGCATGCCAAAAGCTTCATTATTTGTGTACGCCATGTTGACACTGCACAAAGATACCAAACTACACTAACACAGAACGATTGTCAAAACAAACTGCCCAAGCAACAGCAAAACCTGCACTGAACCTTTAATAGACTTTGACCTGGTGCAGTAAAGGTAGATTAAACAACGACTCAAGTTTGAACAATACACCAGGAATACTCATGAATGAGCATCTAATTCAATGATCCTTATCTTTTCGTTATCAGTCAAATTTTTCATTCCTTTAAAAGTGGGTGCGCTTCCATCGCTACTGTGGTATTATTATTATTATTATTATTATTTTATTTTTTTTCATATTTCTTTGTTACAAATGTTATTACAGTATTATTTTATGTTAGCTTAAATTTTGTTATGATTTAATGTTGACAACTAAAACCAGGATTTTTAAAAGAGAAAACCAATATTTTTCTGTAAATTTTAAGCCAATAGATATGAAAAAAATTAAAATATGAAAAATGTTGATAATTGTAAGGGCTTCAATTTGATATGTAAGATGACCCACATTGCAATTTGAAAATTTTGAGATATTGACTTTTAAAACTTCTAAAAGTTGTAAATTTTGAAACCTGCTAAAAATGTAAGAAAACCTACCTAAATTAGGTATTGTTTGAAAGGTCACATCTTTGTCAATTGTACTTTAAAATTTGTACATCATCTTTGTACTTTAAAAATTGTAGCCGTTAAAAAAAATGTTTGTCAGATGTAAAAAGATATGTAAACTTAGGTTTTTGTGATGTTTCAGGCCAACCTGTATTGACGGTGCAAGATAAATGAAAAACATTTTTTTTTTAATGATCAGTGTACCGAGACCGTTAAAATAAGGTACAACACGACCTACCTTTACATTTGAAAATTTCCCCAAAACCAACCCCCACCCCCAAAAAATACCCTTTTGGGGCATTTAAGAGGGTTGAAAACATTTTTCCTGAATTCCTTGGGGTCGAAATAGGGGGTTATCAGTTTAAACTAAATGTATTTAACGTAGTATTCTCTAATAGTATACTAATACTATATAACGTAGTATTCTCGTTTCAATGCTATACAAGTAGGCCACCCGCTCTGATACACCAAGTATAATCCATACATTCCAAAAGAGAAATAAAACTAATACATACTCAAATTGGGGTTAACATATAAATTGTATTTATGTTCGATGTTTAGGAGGCTCATTTGTACAAATGTGTCATCTGTTTACTACGTACACTAAAAGCTTGCTAAATTAGACCTATTACTCACAGGACAGTGACTTACTGATTTCCTTAAAACAAATAGGATATCGATCTGTAGCACTTTATGACACATATCGTTACTGTTTTTACAAAAGGGCGTATATCAAATTTTTCGATTCTGAGTTATGTATTGAACGACATGCCCCGTTGAGTATATTTTCTTCTCTCAAAACGGCGTATCTCTACGACAAATATGGAAATTATAAGAAAAATACGTTTTCGCATGTCTCATTCTAGAAAATATATTCTTACCACAAACAGGCACAACTCAAGATACGCCCTTTTGTGGAGTCATATTTTGCTGGATGGCTTTGTTACAATAGGGCGCATCTCAGGTGCTCCACGTTGTGCAAGTCCATGGCCGGAGCTATAATCTGTCTTATCAACATCTTGTTTACCAGCTGTCTTATCAACATCCTTTTTAACATTTCATTTATTTCAAGCAATTTGATTTGTTTGTATTGAAACTTCTGTTATGCCTCAGTCAGTGTCGAGTCGTGGTTCATAACGTGTTTATTTTATTGAGGTTTATCTAATTGTGAATTAGTTATACAGTACACTATTGAATTTTCGTTTACAGTTTTTTCGTGTTTTATCGCTATTATTTGTGTATTTCTTTAGTGTTACAAATATATTTTTAGTGAAAATATTAATAGCCATGAATGTTATAATTAAATGGGAAGATGGATCTGAAAATGTTGTTTCAACTAAAGACCTGCTACTCGTAGATGGATCTAAAGAATTTAAGAAAAATAAGATAGTGAAAATGTTCTATGGGGAAAAAACCTATTAGCTACAGAAGTAAGTGATGATGAAGGAAGTTCCATAAATTCACCTCAGACGCCAAACTCTAACGACCTTCCCCTTGTCAAGCTACAAGAGAATTTAGGTGTTGATCAATTAAAATCTCCTGTGAGATCATCGATAATAAAAAATGTCACAAAAAATAAAATTAATAATTTAAGTAGTGGAAGTGAAGAATCTTTATTTAGTGGCGACGACAAAGATTCAGATCCTGATTTTATTTTAAATGAATGTTCAGAAAAAAAATGTCAAAGACAAGGCATTAACAAATGTGATGCTTTGCTCTGCAAAGAAATTGTTTGTGATAGACATGACTTGTGTGGCAATCATTATAAATTTATAAGTCTTGCTAAGAAAGGAATCCAGAAAAATAGGTCGGAGAAAAAATGAAAGAGAAGCCCACCGATTGAAGATAGTAGTTTACTCGGACATAATTTAGATGAATACAACGACACAAAGATTTGTGAACATCCAGAGTGTTCATCCGAAATATTTAGTGCTTGTAACGGCCTCAAGGTCCTACTGTGTTATGAACACTTTGTGACCGATGACAACTGTCACTTTCACGTAGATATTATGAATCCAGAGATATTGTTTCCAGTTGAGGGATCTCCAAGAGAAGTTCCATTGAGAAAGATAAATCAAATTACGGTATTTACTGACAGGAGAGGTCGCGAAGTATTATTTGAAGGCCCACCTGGAAATATAAATATTTGGACTTGATTCACAGTGACGAACATTTTATTGTCATAATTTCAGTAACAGCTGCGTTTACAACAGACAATTACTGTCGTATCTGTAAATATCCATACGACAAAAATATACACACAGGTGTCCTTTAAAATGTACATTTTATGTACATATTTTGTACCAATTTGTATAGAAAATGAAAAAAATAAAATGCCAAAATTGTAATAGATTTTTCAATTCTCAAGAATGTTTCAATAATCATTTAAAACAAATTTTTCAAAAACACCAATCCACCTGTAGTATATTAAAATGTACAAAATGTAATATAACTTATCGTACGCAGGGTAGAAAAAAACCCCATTCCTGTGGCGAGATATTCTGTAGCGTATGTAAAGAGTTCAAACCATCGAACCATCTTTGTTATATACGGCCAGAAAAGGAGCAACAAATAAAGAAGCCTAAATTCCTATATATCTTTTTTTGATTTTGAGTGTACTCAGGATACGCAGTTTCAAAATCGAAATAACATCTTCTAACATAAGCCAAACTTTTGTGTTAGTCAACAATCCTGCCATGCCTGCATTAATACAGATATTAATGTTATATGTAATATCTGTGGGATAAAACAACACGTATTTAAGGGCGAACACACATTGCATGAATTTATGTTATACGTAACCCTTCCAAGGAAAGAATTCAATAAAATTATACTCATAGCACACAGCATGATAAGTTACGACGGACAGTTCATTTTGTAATACATGACGGAAGTCTTAAACGTCACACCAAAGGTTATACTATCCGGATCTAAAATACAGATGATACAACACGGTAACATTAAAATCTTTGAATCTTTGAACTTTTTTAGTTCTCGACTGAATGCACTCCCTAAAATGTTCAATTTAAATACAGAAAGTAAACGTTACTTTCGACATTATTTTAACACAACCGAGAACTGAGACTATGATGGTGAACCACCTCCTCCATCGAAATATGGTTACAGCCAAATGCAAAAATAGGACAAGGAAGAATTTCTTAAATGGTACAACAACAAAAAAGCTACAAATAAACAATTTAATTTACAGCACGAACTTCAGACATACTGTACCTAAGATGTTATTATTTTAAGGATGGCGTGTTTACAGTTTAGAGAATTATTTTTAAGGGAAACTGAAATCGATCCGTTCTTTGAAAGCGTAACTATTCCTAGTGCTTGTATGCAAACGTACAGAAAACACTTTCTCCCACTGAATAAAATAGGGATCATACCAGCTGGTGGTTATCGCTCAGCTGATAAACAATACCTTGCCGCTATATCTTGGTTAGTATGGGAAGAGAAAGAAATAAACATAAAGATTCTACATGCAAGTAATGGCAGAGAGAAAAGAATATTTCAATACAAGGTCGACGGGTCTTATGAAGACGACGTATCAAAGACGGTTTTTGAACTCAATGGTTGTTGGTTTCACGGGTGTCCTATGTGTTTCAAAAATAGAGATCAACCTATTACCAATAATGTGCACGAGACAATGGCGATTCGTTATGAAAAAACCCAAAGGAAAAAGGATTTTCTTATAGGCCACGGCTATACAGTTATAGATATGTGGGAGTGTGTATTCGAAACCATGAAAAAAAGACGTCCGGAAATAAAAGAATACTTGCAAAGAACAGTAGGGACTTATACAGCACCTTTAGAACTTCGAGATGCTTTCTTTGCGGGTCGAAACCCCACAAAGCTGTATCACAAAGTAAACTAGGAAATAAGTGAAACAATACAATACTTAGTTAGATGTATGCAGTTTATATCCCTGCATGTGTAAATATGGAAAATTCCCTACTGGCCACCCGACAATATTGTATGGTGAAAATTGTCCTCAAAATCTTGAAGGAGTCGACGGAATTGTAAAGGTTACCATGTTACCGTCACCCAATCTTTATCATCCAGTGCTGCTGTACAAAATTCACAATAAATTATATTTTCCACTTTGCAGGATCTGTGTAGAAACTTTAAGTAACAACAACTGCAATCACAACGTTGTATTACAGGTACGTGGGTCAGCAATGAAATTGAAAAAGCGATTGAAAAAGGTTATAAAATTCTTAAAGTACACGATATATGGAAATATGAGACTACACAGTATGATGGAACAAATGGGTAATTATTCGTGCAATATGTTTACCAATTTTTAAAAATCAAGCAGGAAGCGTCAGGGTGGGTGGCCGTTGTGGTGTGATAGCTACACAAAACAGAAAAAAAACATATCTAAGACAATTTTATGAAAGAGAAAATATCAACCTGGACAGAAATCAAATTTTAAAAAACCCTGGATTAAGGTCCCTTGCAAAATTAATGCTAAACAGCTTCTGGGGTAAATTTGGCGAAAGGGAAAATCTTGATCAGACTACATTCGTTAATTCTAGGGAAGAGTTACTACTTATAGCAACAAATCCCGGTGTTACTACAAGAGACATTCTACCTATCAACGACGATATCATGTTGGTTAATTGGAAGTATAATGATGAATCTATCACCCCTTCACCCAAAGCCAGTGTTGTAATAGCTGCATATGTAACAGCCAGTGCACGTCTAAAACTGTACTCGTACCTGAAAACTCCAGAACAACGTGTTTTATATTTTGATACTGATTCTATATTATTCATTCAAAAACCCGAAGATATAAAACTAACTACTGGTGATTATCTAGGAGATCTAACTGACGAAATAGTTGAATATGGTCCAGCGTTCTACATTGATATATTTTTTAGTGGAGGGGCAAAAAACTATTCATTAAGGGTACGAGTACAAGGGGAAGACAATTTTAAAACTGTGTGTAAGGTAAAAGGCATTTCTCTAAATTACACCAATTCCCGAATTATAAATTTCGAAACAATAAAAAATATGATTCTGTATAATGCTCCTAACGAAATTATAGTATCATCACAAGATTTGCCGAATAAAACATTTCAATGTAGTCAGTCGTCCTGAAAACAAGAGCTATAAGAAAGACTGTCTACACAAAGAGGAAAAGAATGGAGGATTTCCATACAGTAACATTTGGCTTTAAAAAACCTAGGATTTTTTAATCTTGTACTATAACATAAATGTGATAATATTTTAACTTTACACACTCACGCGCGCGCGCTCACACTATCGGTAATGCTAGAGCTCTTGTGAATTTCATATAACGGATTAACTGTGAAACAGGGCAGCTAACACCGATAGTTTAATTTTTAGAAACATAATAGCTATTAATAATGGAAACTATTTTTAATTTAACCCTCTAGCACCCCATGTTACATATGTCGGTCAAGAATCATACGGGCGTAACTGAAAAATTTGACATTTTGAGTTACGACTGCCATCCTACTAATCTCGATGCGCTCTATTCAATAGGCAAACTGGCGTATCTGTATCTCTTACCGTTGCGGAGATACGGCTTAGGATGCTCAGTCGTAACTAACATTTCTCACACAACCACAAGAGTCATACAGGCGTATCTTAAGTTACGTATGTCTCATGAGTTTTCTATATGGCTTCATGAGAGACATACTGGCGTAAGTTAAGATACGCCTGTATGTTTCTTGACTTTATGCACATTTTGATCATTAAATATTATGCATATTTTATATTTTACTAATAATACATGAGCATATACATTATACATAATTATGAACCCATATCAACATCATCATTGTTAGTTGTTAAGGTGGCAGTACCATCATTCGTTCGTGCTGAACAATGAATTAGGTTGGCAGGCTTTGAAAAACAAATAATCATAACATAACCTCACTTTGTAGTTGTTCTGTTGTTCAGTTGGTGTGGTTTTGGCTGGCAGTGCAGTGTTATTGCTACAGTTTAAAATGTGTTAAGATAGTGTGTTGTTAAGATAGTGTGTGTTGTGATAGGGTGTTTTTTGGTTTAGAACATTGACAATCAATAATAATAGGTGGACTGTAAGAACAGAATCACGTAAGTTAATAGTTACAGAGATCTGATAGTATTTTTTATTTTTTTACTAACCTAACCAAAATGAGTGCTAAGTCAGGCAGCGATGATGATTTAACCATAGCTGAACTATTAAAAAAGAAAAACTTTAGACCTGTAGACCGCAGTGACATTGACAGTCCTGATTACTTTCCGAAATGTGAGATTCTTCTTTGCAATAATGATGTGTATACTGCTTGTGATATTTGCAACTGTTTTTTGTACTGCTTGTGATATTTGCAACTGTTTTTTGTGCAAAGACCACGATTTGGGTTCCTGTGGTGATGGCCATCTAACAAACATTAATAATCTTATTCTCGATGAGGTATTTCTTGAAAGTCAAAAACATAAAGAAATCGATAGGTCTGCTGTATATGAAACTTCATTGTCACCTACTAATGTTGAAAGTCCTAAGCCTATGAATCCCAGAGAAGTACAGCAAGGTAATAGCTGTGAAATAGGTGTTTGCAAGCAAGAGGTGTTTGCAGCTTGTAACAATTGTTTGGAGGTATCTGTGTTACGATCATCTAGATAAAAGTATGTGCAGCAATGATCACGAAATTGAAAGTGCAGGTAAGCCTGCTGTAAGTGAGAAAATTAAAAATAAAATCCATCCAGTGCCTGAAAGTTTTGAAGTTGACGGTAGCCCAAAAGAAGGTGCAGCAGTTCATAAAAAGATGAAATTGATTAATAAAAGAAAAATAGCAAAAGAGCAGAGGAATAAAGGTGAAGAATATGTAGTACTGTAACAAAGAAAACTGTTCCACGTAGAAATGAACTGAAAGACAGATGCAATGGGGAAATCTGTACAAAATTTGGTCATAAGTGCTTAGAAATATTAGACGAAGACAGAGAACAAATTTTGAAAGACTTTTATGAAACTGGAAGTGTTCAACTCCAGCGAGAATTTATAGCAAGATATGTAAAGAAAAGAGAGACTAAGAGGAAAACATGTTCCAAAGAAATTTCAAGAAGACAATATACAATACAATATTCTTTACCTAAGAACCAATGTAATATCTCCGTATGTAAAAAATTGTTTTTGAACACGTTAGGCATATCTGACAAAATTGTGCGAACAACAATGTCTAAAGTAAAAGAAACCGGTCTTTTAGAACACGAAAAAAGAGGTGGTCGCCCAACATTATTAAAAGACCGAGACTTGGCTGTACGTGAAGCAGTACGTGAAGCAGTACGTGCACATATTAATCGATTTGAGCGAGTAGAATGAATCGCATTATTGCCGATCTTCCTCAAAAAAAGAATACTTACATCCAGACCTTAGTTTGCTAAAAATGGTGGAAATGTATAATTCTTTAAATAAGGACAAAAGAACAACTACTAGTTACTACACATATTCAGACGAGTTCAATCAGATGAACCTTGGTTTCCACCACCCTAAAAAGGACCAATGTACACTCTGTAACACGTATAGACGTGGTGATAAAAAACAAAAAAATGACCTAGAAAGTAAATACCAAGCACATATAAAAGAAAAGAAAGCGGTTAGAATGATTAAAAATCATGTTAAGGAAAACCTAGTGGATGAGACTTGCGTTGCAGCTTGTTTTGACTTGCAGCAAGTCATACTTTTACCAATTGCAGCAGACAGTAAACTGTTCTACCACAGAAGGTTAACAAATTTTAACCTCACAGCCTACGACATAAGAACAAGGGATTGTGTTTCATATCTTTGGCATGAGGGCCAGGGCCAAAGAGGATCTTCAGAGATATCCACGTGTATTTATAGATACCTTTGTAATCTCGATAGGGAGAATGTAACGAATGTATTTTTGTTTTCCGATGGTTGCAGTGGCCAAAATAAAAACTCGGCCATTGCAACCATGCTACTACATGTTGTCAATAGTAGTAAAAATATTTCTTTTATTTCATTACGGTTCTTTGTGCCATATCATGGACAGAATGAAGGGGACTCGGCTCACAGTGCGATAGCCTCAGCATTAACTACTGCTGGCAATGTTTATGTGCCATCTGAATTGAAATCTATAATACGTCTTGCTCGCAGGAAACAACCTTATTTGGTCGATAACCTCGAAAGCACAGATTTCCTTGACTTCATGGGGATGGCCAAGAAACTTAGAATTCTGACTGTGCGGCTTGACGACGAAGGAGAGAAATTGAACTGGCCTAGCATGGTTGAATATATGGTTTTAAAAAAAGAACCATCGAAAATTTTCTTTAAAACAAGTCACCTTGTTTCAATATACAGAAGCTTGACCCTCCCCAGAAATAATGACTTCAGCCCGCGTATGAAACCCAGTAAACTATACAAAGGAAACAATCAGCCTAAACTTTCTAAGGAGAAATATGAAGATCTAATGGGTCTTTGCTCAGGTGAAACACCAATTATAACAGGATCAGACAATGTGCAGTTCTACAAAAACCTACGGCATTAGTGTTGGACTGAACAGTGAACGTTAGAATGGACAACAACTTCTGATATTGTAACATGACATGTTACATTGTAATCCAAGTTGAATGTTGGACTGAACATACTGTAACAATATTTTGTTTCTTTAATAAATTAGTCTATTATTACAATGTCGTTTTTGTTTTTTGGCTGAATACCACATCCTAATAGGCCTATAATATTTTTGAAACAATATTTTTCACTTTAAAGTAGGCCTATTCAATTATTGATATTGAAAGTGTACTGTTAGTTAGTTGTTGTTTTTCTGTACTGGTAACATTAAATTAATGTTGCCAGTACAGCAAAACAACAACTAACTAACAATATACTTTCAATAACAATAATTACCTAATTACTAAATTATTCGTCATCGGATTATTACAATGTTATTTTTGTTTTTGGCGGAGTACCACGTCCTAATAGGCCTATAATGTTTTTGCAATGAAACAATATTTTTCACTTTTAAGTAGGCCTATACAATTATTGTTATTGAAAGTGTACTGTTAGTTAGTTGTTGTTTTGCTGTACTGGCAACATTAATAATTCTTCATAATATTATTTCATTATCGTTTTTGTTTTTTGGCTGATTTAGTACTGCATCCTAGTATACTGTTGTTTCTGCAATTAATAAAATCGTCATTTTATTATAATTTTCAAATTATTTTTTTATATATATAATTTTTTGGGCATAAAACCTGTCTAGAACACATTGTTTGACCCTAAAATTAGTTTATTCAAAATAAACAAACAAACCTTACTCATATTAGAGTATAGGGTAACTATTATTTAACAAAAACTAGTTCAATCATGCATAGAGTTTTAGGCCTATCTGACTTACGTCACTTTTGTTCCTTGAGACATATATATGGTCGTATCTACTTTAAGACCTCGCAGAAAAGAAGAATAACAAAACTTAAGATTTTGAACAATCTTAAATAAGTGTTCATATCTTTAACTACCTTGGGCTAAAAATTGGTTGCGTTTGGTTAGTAATATCTTAAGCTACAGCGGTAAATGTAAGTACACTTTTCTTTAAACTGCTCTCCTGAAAAATTGCTATTTTGCAGTTACGCCCTTATAATTCTTGACCGACAATATGTACAGCTTGTTTGAGGTTACTATTTTAGGCAGAAACCTGAATCCTGGTGGCTAATTTTACAACTACTAGGTAAATTGATCTATCATGTGCTGCTCTCAAGGTTAGAAGTTTGTTACTACTTTTCTGAGTGTCAGTTAGATGGTGTTCTTCAAGTAGATGTTTGCACTAACCTCAAAATGACTGAAAAGGTAAGTTTATTACATTTTTTTTGTACTTATTTGCTCATTCATTTTGACAAACTTTCAAATGTTACAACATGTATAAGAGTGGATATAGTTATTTCACTGGTTATTTGGTTCATAACGGAAATTTACTTTTTGTCCCAACCCTCCAAAAAGGATGTTACATATGTGTAACATTGGGCATTTAATAGACAAATTATTAAACTCCTTTTTTTGCTTGTTTTATCAATAATTTGATGTGTTTTTATGGATAAATCCTGTAATTATATTTTGTATGACCTCTATTATTCCAAAATCATTTATTAGTCTTCATTTTTATTATAAACACATTTATAGAAAGTAAAGATTCTAATGTTTGTAATTCTTTGCTTGCAGAAACGAACTAAGAACGAGCGAGATATTTTTGAAATTCTCTACGGACTGGATATTAGTGATGTCGAAGATTTAAGTGACAATGACGAAATTGATGAAATTCAAGAGTAGGCTACAGAAGTATGTATTGGAGATTCAGAACATGAGCCATATGAGGAAGTCTTTGATGTACAACCGGGAACAAGCCGTGAAAACGTCTTTCATGAACTTGAAGTACTTGGTCTATTTGAAGATCCAGAAACACAAGATGCAAGTTACCAGGGCAGTGAAGAAATAGAACCAAGCATAGCAGTACATGAGGACCCTAAAACAGGATGTAGCCGTGGTGACATCATTTGTGTACCACAAGTATCTTATCCCTCACCTTCAATCAACAAAACGATTGAGAAGACAGCAACTGTGCCTAGGTTTCCGATAAGTCGCCTTCAATGGAATAAAGTAAACATCTACTCTCCTGTAATATCAAATTTTATTCCAGTTGATCACACTGCACCAATTTCAGTAAGATCTCCTTATAAGTAGCCTTCAATGGAATAAAGTAAACATCTACTCTCCTGTAATATCAGATTTTATTCCAGTTGATCACACTGCACCAATATCAGTAAGATCTCCTTTAAGTAGCCTTCAATGGAATAAAGTAAACATCTACTCTCCTGTAATATCAGATTTTATTCCAGTTGATCACACTGCACCAATTTCAGTAAGATCTCCTTATAAGTAGCCTTCAATGGAATAAAGTAAACACCTACTCTCCTGTAATATCAGATTTTATTCCAGTTGATCACACTGCACCAATTTCAGTAAGATCTCCTTATAAGTAGCCTTCAGTGAAAGTAAACATCTACTCTCTTGTTATATCAGATTTTATTCCAGTTGATCACACAGCACCAATTTCAGTAAGATCTCCTTATAAGTAGCCTTCAATGGAATAACGTAAACATCTACTCTCCTGTAATATCAGATTTTATTCCAGTTGATCACACTGCACCAATTTCAGTAAGAGCTCCTTATAAGTAGCCTTCAATGGAATAAAGTAAACATCAATTCTCCTGTAATATCAGATTTTATTCCAGTTGATCACACTGCACCAATTTCAGTAAGATCTCCTTATAAGTAGCCTTCAGTGGAATAAAGTAAACATCTACTCTCCTGTAATATCAGATTTTATTCCAGTTGATCAACTGCACCAATTTCAGTAAGATCTCCTTATAAGTATTTTAAAGATTTCATTTCAGATGAAATGGTAGAAGATGTAGTACGAGAAACTAATATTTATAGTGTTCAAAAGTATGGGACTTCCACAGATTTGAAAGCATATGAGTTTGAACAAATGTTAGCCATGTACTTGAGAATGGGGCTTACTAAAATGCCAAGTGTTCGTAGTTATTGGGAAACAGGGATAGCACATCCTCCTGTTTCTGAACTTATAGCCAGAAACAGATTTCACAAACTTCTCACTTTGTTACATTTTTGTAATAATTTAGATGTGTCAGAAGATCAGATGAAAATAGATTAGATCTGGAAATTAAGACCTTGGATGGAAAAATTCCGTCAGAACTGCCTAAAAGTAGAGCCGGGGGAACACCAATCAATAGATGAAATAATGATAGCGTTCAAAGGTCGAACCTCTCGACGCGTCTTCGATCGACCCGTGTGCGTCGGCCCTAAGTGTTGTGAGTGTTTGACTGGGGACTAGTGGTGGGGCACAAAACACCAAACTGTTAACTAAAAAAGGAAAGGATGGTGGGACTTTCCCAATTCACCCACTACCACACCCACATTCCACTTGAACATTGCTGCTAAGTGCTAAGTTGAAGCTGCTAACGGCTTTTCTCTAAACTACTTTTCTTTTAACTGCTATTTCGTTTTTTGCTTTATTTCAAAGTTGCTTATTGTTTGTAGTGTAGTGCTGAAACTGTTGAGGGTGTAGTGTAGTCGATGTGTGTTTGGTCAATGCCAGCGTTTATCTCTACTTTGTTGTGAGTTGTTTGAAATGTAAAATTTGTTGTGCAAACATTTCTTAAACTGTTATATCAGTTTAGTTATAATTGTGTTTTATTTCTTGGTAGTGTAATTTTTGCCTAGAAACTTAAAAATATTTAGTGAACTTTTTTTAACTTTTTTCTTGTGTAAAATTTGTTTTATTTTGGGTAGTTTATTTTGTGTTTGAGAACTTAAAAAGTTTTAAATTATTTATTGGTAAGTGTGGACTTAACCTATATTAATACCTTTTCTAAATTGTACAGAATTATACATCTGAACATAATAATATATTTAAGTGTCATATGTTTTAATTATGGCTAACTGACAAAGAAGTATAATTTGGAACTATTTTTGTAAGGCTGACAATGAAAAGGCTTTTTGCAATATATGTAAACAAGCCATATCTTATAAAACCAGTGTGACTAATTTGAAAGGACTTTTACAGAGAAAGCATGTTTCTGCATACACGGAGTTAATTTCTAGGACTGTTGGGAAGTCCTAACAATTACAATTAATCGGGAAGAAATTGCAGATGTGCCGACATGCAGTGCACCAACATGTAGTGTACCGGTATTACCTCCTCCCGCTTTAGAATGTGAAAATCCACAACCCGTTAAAAGACAAAAATTATAGGGATGATATATTTCAAAAAATATTACGCCTAATAAAAAAAAACTAATGATCGTGATCTGATGGACTTAATTATATTAGACATCCAGCCTTTCAGCATCGTAGAAGATGCTAGTTTTTCTATATAGTGAGGTGGATTCCCGGTTGTGAACTTCCAAGTAGAAAACAATTTTTTCTGTCATGATTCCAGACAGATCAAATGGGATCCTATTCAACACCGCTTAGAAGATCGGTAAAATGGTATCGGAAAATAGTAGTAGACATGCTTTTGACAACCTCAGTGATAAATGCTTTGTTCCTATTCAAAACCGTAACAGGACAGTCCATGAAAATCACGGAGTTCAAAGAAAGCCTCTGCAGAGATCTGAAGAAAGAGCTTCCTTACCAAAAGCTCCTGAAAATCCTCAACACTCTTTGGTAAAACTGAACAACAGATCAAAATGTGCTAGATGCTACTCGAATCATTTCAAGAAAGGAGGAAGACAGTTGGCTCAGAAGAAAAGAAAAAAGGTGCATACAAAATGTCTGCAATGTGACTCATTCTTTTGTACTGAATGTTATGAGTACCAAATTGGTACTCGTGCTCAGCCACAGGCCATGAGTACCAAATTGGTACTCACTTTAAAAAAATGTATTTTTGAGACAAATACAGCCAAAACATTATTTAGCTATGTTATTTTAACTAAAACACACCAGAAATACAAAAATCTAATTAAAAAAAATCGTGGCCCCAGGGTCAAGTTATGCTTTAACTGCATGGCAGTCAACCTGTTATACAGTACAATTTTGGATTAAAAGTAAAAACATTTTTAGTTGTAATAAAATTGTAAATCTAATGTAATTGATTTGATTTAAATTAAATTGTTATTGAAATGGGGAGGTAAAGTAGTGTACATACAAATACTTATCATATGTTTTAAAAACTTTATTTGAATATGAAACCATACATATGCTTTGACATTAAACCTTTAACAACACGCACACAGAGAAAAACGGTTGGCTACAACTCCAATATTAGCAAAAAATGTTTAGATCTTTAAAAAGTGGACTTAATAAAAGATTTAAACACATTGAACAAAGTAATACCTTCGCTCTCTACACATTACTAGATCCAAGTTACAAAAGTCATGTTTTTCAGGACCAGTCAGCCTTAGTCCAAAGCAAAAAAAAAGAAGCAAAAAAAAACTTCGATAATTAGTCGTTCAACTAATTGAGAAAAATAGGAAAACTAGCAATCCAGTTACACATCAACCATCTACATCTGAGTCAGTTGTAAATCCTACACCTCTACAGGGTAACATAATGGTTGACAAACATCCACAAACCACCAATAGGGTGATTCTAAATGATGGCCCCATTAAAAAAAATTCGTTTTTAATAAAGTACAAATCCGAAATGAACAACGTTTATATCAATGAAAAGAGGAAGTTTCGACGGGCGGTGATGGTTCCTGAAGCGGCCGATTGAGTTCTCGCGTCGGCAGGTAGGGTTCTCGCGTCAATAGGCCGCCATTTCGTGTCGCTGTTCAGTTGTGATTGAAAAGAGGCTGGGAAAAGTAAACGGGCAGTAGCAAGAGAGCTCGGGATATATGAATGTACCTTGCGCAAGAGATTAAAAGCACTATGTCTAAATTATTATAAAATTAACCATTAGGTACAGGTTCTAGATTTGTGTGAATAAAAAATCTTCAAACAGTTTACATACTTAACCTGATCCGTTTTTAGTGCCAACGGGAAGAGGTGATAGTTTGTATTGAGAATTTAATATTGCAATTTTTATTTTGTTGTTTGTAACGTTGGTTTTTTTTTTCTTCTCTTCCTACAGTTGGAACATAATTTGTGTTTTTCAGGGGGACAGTCGCCGTGTCACTGAGCCGTTTCAAAAAGGCATTAACAGAGGAGATGGAGCGGGAGTTGGCTCAGAACTGCCGAGACTTAGATGCAAGTTCTACGGATTGACAAGAAAACACATAATGAAGATTGTGTTTGACTATGCAGAGATGAATAATGTGTACGATAGATTCAATAAGGATAAGAAACTAGCTGGAAAAGACTGGCTGAAGAGGTTTTGCAAAACAAATCATCTGTCTCTCAGGACACCTGAACAATGTAGTATGGCCAGAGCAATGGGCTTTAATAAGGTCCAAGTGAGTATATTTTACGAAAACCTGAAGACTTGCTGTACGGAAAGAAAATTTTTGGCTCATAGAAAATTCAACACGGACGAGACAGGTATATCCACCGTTCCAAATAAAACTCCAAAGATACTGTCTCCTAAAGACAAAAAAACTGTCTGTAAAATTTAGAGCGCAGAAAGAGGGGAGACAGTCACTGCAGGGTGCTGCATGAGCGCAACAGGAATTTATGTGCCACCTGCTTTGATTTTTCCTCGAAAGAGGATGAACCATCTTCTTTTTAAAGATGTACCTCCAGATACATTGAACTTAGTAACTGAAACAGGCTAGATGAACATGGATATGGAATGGTTGTGAAGTTAATGTTAAGAAAGTTTTTAATAAAAGTGATAATAAATCTAGGCCTAATGAGGCAATGAATTAATATTGACCACCGGCGAGATTGCTACTCTTCTCTGTATTTAGTAAATAATAACATTGATATGTTATAAAGGTTGCGTTGCTTCTGAATTTAATATACTTTACAAAAATGTATACTACTAGTTTTGTAAAAATAATTAGTATATTGTTTGGGTGGTTCTCACATCCTATAATAAAAGAATCACTACTCGTCTGGCCCCTAGATATGACATTTGTGATGGCAAATTATTTTATATTTTCGTGTAATTTTAAGGCTATTTTGATAATAAAAGGAAAATGGACTTGAAAATACACCAAGTGAGAGAAACGTGTAAAGTAATATTTATTTAGATGGGCATGTTTTTAGAGTATATAACAATAATGTTATCTTTTGCGATATTAAAATTCAATTTAATCCATGTTTAATACATACAATCATTATTTTTTAAAAGTCTGGCTAAAAAAGAAGATTTCTTCCCTAATCAAAAAATATAAAACCCATCCCTCAAATTTATAATTGAGAATTCATGTTTCCCTATCATGTTTATTTCTTATTCAAATTCACTTATTTTAATTTTATCTACCTTTGATTTCAGGAATCTATCTCAACTACATTTCTAACAGTCATTTGGTATTTTGCCTACTTACATAAAAAAGAAAAAAAATTTTAATAAATAATTTTAATAAATAAAATTTAAATTTGCGTATTTGTTTTTTCTTCAAATACTAATTTCTAGTGTTTGGCCTAAATGGGATATAAGTCTATCTTTAATTTTAAATTTATTTATTCAAGTGTCGTATTTGTTTATTTTGTTTACAAATACTAATTTCAAATGCAGGCCTAAAAGGGATTTATCTTATTTTAAAATTTAAATTTTATTTATTTAAGCTTCATATTTGTTTCTGTACAAATATTAATTTCTAACGCTGGCCTAAAAGGGAATTAAGCCTATTTTTAATTTTAGATTTTATTAATTTAAGTTTCATATTTGTTTATGTACAGATATTAATTTCTAACGCTGGCCTAAAAGGGATTTAAGCCTATTTAACCCGTCGATGACTTTAAAATAGAGTTTCAAACGCGAAGGTAAAAGTAAACAGTGTTTACAGGTTGCCACCAAAGCGAAGTTAGAAGTTCGAGAACACCTAAGTTTTAGATCAGGCTAACACAACAACGTTTCAATGGAAGAGGTTGCAGTAGAAGTAGCAGCGCCAACGTCGAACCCACGAGGCGGACGAGGACGTGGAGGTTTTTCAAGAGGTAGGAAAGGAAACCCCAACGAAATGAAGGGACCCACCCAGCCAACAAAACCACCAGAATTACCCAAGCCATCTATGGCAGGAAAGAACAATGCCCTACAATCTCAAACCACAACGAAAGAGGAAAGTTTGTTCAAAGAATCAATCTTTTCAAACGAACGGGTGTTAAAACCAGTCGTTAGAGAGACAACTTTCACTCCTAGTTTCACCGGCTACACTCCATTACTTAATGAGGTGTTTAGCAGATATAGAGGTGAGAAGAAGCGACAAATGTCAAAAGAGTTTCCAATAGAACTGTTCCGATACTACGGCGCTAGTCTTTTCTGGCTACGTGCAATAGGCATCAGACAACAGTCGAGCAGGGGAACAACCCCAGCTGAGGATAGAGTCATTCAAACTCTGGAGGCAAAGCCCTTAAATGTGCCTGAACCGCTATACTTAGCGCTCAAAGCACTAGGCAAAACACGGACGAAGGCGGGGGAAACATTGTTACCAACATTTCCCGATCTACCTACAAACGTACTCGCAACGTATCCAGGAGGCGTGGGTCGAGTTACCGACGCAAATCACATCCTGTACGAAGAGTTACCCATCTTAGGACCATTCATCGAGTGCCTAAGAGAGAGAGTAGCAGGAGAAAACCCCGAGCGACAACGCACATATGCGTCACAGTTCGCCATGGCCAATACGACAGCAAATCCTAATCTACAGGTTTTCGCTAGACTAACAGGCTGCAGGAGGGAAGCAATCACGACGCTGGCGGATCTAGGCATCACATCTGATGCACAGTTTCCATCCATCGCAAATTCCGGATTGAACTTCCAAATACTAAATTTCGTCTCTGAATACCTCAGTACAACGGAGGAGTTTAAACTGTACAACACAAGTTTACTAACTCTACCGGACACTGGGTCAGTTGCTCAAACCATCTTAGCGATACCTATAGTGGATGAGTTAACGACAGAAGCAACAGCTGCGGACACATACGTAGCAATGCAGTCAATGATTGCAGAATCAGCTGTAATGGCAGGAGTCTCAGAGAAGCCTTCGGGCTGTGTCAATACAAGGAGAGTCTGTCAGCAGAAGCTCAACCATCAGCATGGCTAAGAGTATCACCATGGAGTGCGCTAACTTTCGTAGAAGCACACGCTCCATCGGCAGCTTACTCTGACAACAGGAACGAGCGCAGAACACTCGCTCGTAGTATATATATGCAGATCGAGTTTTCTATGCCGCCGGTGATTACACTGGTATGTATAGAAAAGTAGTAGTTGATCAGCTTGCACACCAAGCTTAGATAAGTAGCACGCATTAGCGGTAAGTCTTACACCGATGCAGTAACGCACACCAGCACGAGCATCAAACTTTAGAACAGCCAGAAACCCCCTCAAAGCGTTGTAAGATGTCATCTATGTGTTCCGGAGCCTCCCTATCTGTTATTATTACTTTGTTTACTTGCCTAGCATCTAGACATAACCTCACTGAACCATCTTTCTTAATCACACATACTAAAGGATTGGAGTATGGGCTGTCCGAATTTTCTATAATATCTAAGGTTATCAATTTTTCTATTTCTTTGTTTACCAAATCTTTCTTAGAGTGTGGTATGGCATATGACCTATTTATGAATTTTTCTTTACTATTTATGTTTAATTTTGCATTAAAATTTCTAATTTTACCTGGTTTGTCTGAAAATATCGACTTATATTTATCTAGCAAAGTTCTAAGTTTTTGTTTTTCCTCATCAATTGTAAGGTTAGTATTTATTAAGACATCATTTATATTATTACACCAATCTTGATCTTTATCATTAAATTTATTATCATTTTCATAAAATATTTTACTGTAATGCATGAATAGAACTTCCTGTGTAGGAATAACATTATCATTTAAGTTTTCTAACTCATTAAAAATTGAACTTGTATCACATAACCTCAATGCACCTAACCTATTATCGTTGAACTTGTTATAAAATTTTGTTGTTATAAGTTTATTGTTGATTTCAAAACAAATAATTTCTCTTTTGAAGTCTATTTTTACTTCATGTTTTCTTAAAAAGTCACAACCTAATATTATATTTATATTTAAACCATTTACTACTAAAAAGTTGATTGGAATTGTTTCTTCACCAAATTTAGTTACTATACAGATTTGTTTCGTGATAGATTTGCTTCTAATACCAGTAACACCCATTACTATTAAGTTTGATACAGGAAGTTCCATTATAGAATTATTTAAATTTTTATTTATTTTTTTTTAGATATGTGCTTTCATTAATGACAGTGATCTCAGATCCTGTATCTATTAGACAACTGTATTCCCCTTGACCTATTTTAATCTTGATTTAAATGATTTCCCCTTTTACATTATTAGTATTAATTTGATTGTAATTATCTTCTTTAATTAGTTCTTCGTTACTTAAGATCATTAATTCATCATGTTGTGTTGTTTTAGTTATTAAAGAGAAACTCTTAATCTCACTACCTATTTTAGGCCTATTTATTTTTTCCGGCAGTAATCCGGCCATAGTTATTCCTGCCTTGTGCCATTTCCCCTATTATTATTGTTCCCATTAACATTTCTATTCTCAGAGCCCCTATTTACTGGTGGTGGTCCATTGCTACTATTTCCCCTAAAATTACTATTACTATTACCCCTAAAATTGCTATTATTACCTCTAAAGTTGCTGTTATTTCCTCTGAAAGTGTTGTTGTTCCCCCTGAAATTATTGTTATTTCTTCTAAAGTTATTATTATATGGTCTATATTGGTTCATACTGTTTTGAAACTCCCTATTTTGTAATTGTGTATTACCCATACCTGGTCTATTTCTATGGTCTAAATAGTGACCCCTATTTTCTCCTGTGTATGTATGTTTATTAAAGTCATTGTTATTTAAGAATTGGCTTTCCTGCCAGTCCATTACTATCTTTTCTAAGTTGTTTAAGTCAGCTGGCCTAGCTGCAAGTAATACTAATTTCAACCCTTCTGGAACGGGTTTGACGTTATGCTTAATGAAAGAATTTATCGGCATAGGTGGATCTAAATACTGTGTTTTGTGAAAGGACTTAATAATGTAGTTGTGTATTTCTTTGATTGGGCCCCTATACATCGGACCTAACATTAGTTTGCTTCGAAAACTTTCCTGTTTTTCTTGAGACCAGAATCTATCCAGAAAAGCATTTTTGAATTGATTATAGTTTGTCCATTCATCTTTATGTGCCTCAAACCAAGTATAGGCTTCTTCTTTTAAAAATTTTTTCATGTAACAAACCATGATATCCCAATTATTTTCTCTTACGTCTTCCAAAACCTTAAGTGATTCTAAAAATGTTTTAGGGTGAGGCCCTTTTGTTTCATTAAAAAACTCTGTGATTAGCACATCATTGAATTTCTCATTTAACCATAGTGTCGGCTTAATGCCATAATTACTGTTTTGTTTTCAAATTTGAATTTCTTTGGCTAATTTACAGCCTATATTGTCTATTGCTATATCTTGTTGACTACATTTAACAGCTAGTCTATAATTTCTAGTGTTTGGCCTAAATGGGATATAAGTCTATCTTTAATTTTAAATTTATTTATTCAAGTGTCGTATTTGTTTATTTTGTTTACAAATACTAATTTCAAATGCAGGCCTAAAAGGGATTTATCTTATTTTAAAATTTAAATTTTATTTATTTAAGCTTCATATTTGTTTCTGTACAAATATTAATTTCTAACGCTGGCCTAAAAGGGAATTAAGCCTATTTTTAATTTTAGATTTTATTAATTTAAGTTTCATATTTGTTTATGTACAGATATTAATTTCTAACGTTTAACCCGTCGATGACTTTTAAATAGAGTTTCAAACGCGAAGGTAAAAGTAAACAGTGTTTACAGGTTGCCACCAAAGCGAAGTTAGAAGTTCGAGAACACCTAAGTTTTAGATCAGGCTAACACAACAACGTTTCAATGGAAGAGGTTGTAGTAGAAGTAGCAGCGCCAACGTCGAACCCACGAGGATGATCTTACCTTACCAATTGATTTTTTTGCAGCTCTATTTCCTGACGAACTAATTGATAGGCTTGTATTCCAAACAAATGTATACTGCCTGCAGAAAAATAATGGAAGTAGCAATTTTACCCCGACTGATTGATGCAAAAGAAGTAAAAGTGTTTTTAGGAATAAATATCCTTATGGGCATAAAAAAATCACCTAGCTTCAGAGACTACTGGTCATTTGACTCAGCCTTGCGAGACCTATTTATTTCTAATGCCATGTCTGTCAACAGATTTGGCTGGTTATTGTCCAATTTACATATCAATGATAATGACGAAATACCTAATCGTGGTCAGCCCGGCTATGACAAATTGTACAAATTGCGCCCTTTGTTGAACTGCCTCTCAGATACGTTTTTGAATAACTTTGAACCGAATGAATTTCAGTGCATTGATGAATCAATGATAAGATTCAAAGGAGTTCAACTTTGAAACAATATATGCCTCTAAAACCGATCAAGAGGGGATACAAAGTTTGGGTGAGTGCTGATCAATCTGGTTACATCCTTGGTAAAACTGAAACAAATCTTGGAGACAGAGTTGTTAGAAAACTTACAGAGAAAATTGGAGGTTCTAATCATAAAGTGTATTTTGATAATTTTTTCTCTTCTGTTACATTGTTATAAGATTTGCAAGGAAAACGCATCAAAGCATGTGGAACTATGCGCAAAGGTAGAACCAATATGCCATCTGATTTTGTTGATGACGCTCTTATGAAAAGAGGGGATAGTGATTGGAGAACTACTGTTCCTGGTCTTATTGTAGTTAAGTGGATGGATAAGAAATCTGTATTATTTGGGTCAAATTATCACAATCCTACTGCGCTAACTACCATTAAAAGAAAACTCAAAGATGGTACTAAGGCTGATTTTCCATGCACTTGTTAACGTCACCACCAAGGGAACTAGTTCACCCGACTAGTTTCCCACAATCTACACGGCAAAACCTGACAACACTCAGCCAACACAACAAACATCAATTCCCCGGCCTTAAACGGCGGCTCTACATCGGCCAATCTCACACTACAAGACCCGCCCACGCTACTCGTCTCTGATTGGCCGACAGGTCACGTCGAGCAATTAAAAGTCCGCGGCCACAACAATGGCAATCCGCGACACAACTCCGAACCAACTTCACGTCGGGATTGGTTCGCTTCTCCGGAAAACTTAACAATGGACAGCTCATTGTCTAGGAACCAACCAATCCTAGGCAAGCTAGAAATTGTATAAGTACTCATGTTTCAGGGACAAAACCTGGACACCTTCCAGTCACATCTTGATTCTACTTGCTTCGACACGTCTTGATTCACTGTTTTTCTACTTGCTGCCAACTCCGTGCCAACTGCCTGTACCAACCTGTTCAAACCCATACACGTTTTTCTTCACTTCTAACACCTTATCTTCACTCCTCACCTTCTCTTCGCTGCACCGACCGACGCCTCTTCAAGAATAGCCCCGTTGCCTCCCGTACGGGAAATTAAAGGGAGAAATAACGGCAACGGCAGCATCTTGCTCCCCCGCTGTCGCCTCCTGAAAAGGAAATTGTAGGTGATTTGGCGCCGGCGATAAGTGGGTGGACCTTACTTGTGTTTTAAATTTACCTTCTATATAAATATAACTTTTACTAGGTAAAGTATATACGTTTTGCTGATGAACAGGTATGCGAATTTCATCATTTACTCCATATGTTGTTTGTGCATATGGGTGATGTGTATGATATTCTAAATCAACAATTGTTTCATCAAAATGAATTTTTTCATCCACTTGCAACATTTTTCTTAATAACAATATAACCTAAAGACTCTAATAATTCTTTGTTTCTCCTTGTTAACTTCTCAAATGTCTGATTAGAACTGATTGTTGGTAAACTAGATTTTTCTTTATCATTAAAAACTAAAACCATGATTTTTTTTAACTAGAAGCGCGTTTTTAGTGTAGTCTAAGCGAAATAAATTCCTGTCTAAAATTTATCAGTTGCCCCTCTTGATCTTCAAGTTGTACTGAAATATTATGAAGCAGACCAGTTATGTTTAAAGGCAAGTATATTACCGTAGATGGTTTTTCTACAATTTTATATCCAGGTTCAACTGTTGGATAAAATTCATGTAGAATATGACCTTCAGCTCCGTTCTTATATGAGCCACGTACAATATTACAAGTAATGCGTATAGTATCAACTTTATTAATACTTACAGTATTTTCCGATGTATGCCAAACATTAGGTTCCAATTTGTTTGGGTTAAATCCTAACAATGAGCCTATACTGTTAGGTTTATCAAAACGAATAGATTTTGAGCAAAATATTTTCGTTTTTAATGTATTATTATTTCCTTTTAAATCTAGTATAACATGTGTTTTCTTATGTTTTTCATGAATGGTCTCCTTTAAATATGAAATAATATTATCTATTTCATAAGATCCTTCAGGTAGTTGTATATAATATTCCTCTTTTTCACCATAGTTGAACCTATCATTGACACCAGTTTCTATATTAGGTATTGTATTATATGTCATAAGATCAATTAATCCAATTTCCCATTGATAAGTTGATAAATCTATCGGCGGAAATATATCACAAGTCAGTCGCGAACCTCTTCCACTTAAACATAACATTATATGTTATCTGATAAAAATTTTAAACACAAATGATCATAATTAGATGTATTCGCTTTTTGTTTATTTGTATAATTATAAAAAATATCTACATTATATTCTTTCGATTTAAAATACGTAATTAATTCTGGTGGAGGACGTAAATTACCAAAACTATCGAAATAGTATATTATATTATTCTTTTTATGATAACACACCCAATGAGTTCCTTCTCCTTGTTGGCTATCTAAATTTATAATTCCATTTTCATTATCATTAATTTTAAGAGGTAAATTATCACGCATAAAAACACCTCTAAAATTCAATATATTTAAATCTTTAACGTATTTCTCTATATCTATATTAGTTAATGCGCGCTTAGGTAATTTTATTATTATTTTTTTTTATTACCTCCTCCTTTAAATGGTTTTAAATAATAACCATTACCTTTTTTACAAGTACATTTATTCTTCAAACGACGTAACGCATTAATGAGAGATTTTTTAGTTTTATATGCTTTTTTATTAGATTTACTTCCTTTTTTATTTTTTGGCCTTTTTTTAGTTGTTCTACCACCTCCTATTTTATTTTTCATTTTCATAATGTTAGTAACTGCATAGGCGCTGCTCTTTCTCCAATATTAGCGTCTGACGATGTAACACGTTGCCACGCTTTATCAGCTAATATCTTGTCAGCGTTAGCTCTTTGATAAGAATCCGAATATTTAGAATACGCAATATCGTGTTCTTTACAAGCTTTATCCAATTGGTTAATACCTGGATCGCCTCTGTTTAATCTTTTTTGTAGTCTTGTTCCTGGTCCGCAATATTGATAACCTGGTATATGTGATTCTACGGGTAATGTAACTATTGCACGATTTAAAATGTTACTACTCGGTAAAGCTGTTATAGAACTTATTAGTCCACTTCCTTGATACGTACTAATCGGTTTTTTTTGTTCAATTTTCATTTTTAGCAACTAATTCTATACTATTACGCCACTCTTTTTTTTGACTTATCTTCAATATCGTTTGATAATAATTGTGTATAATCAAACCACTCTGTCATCGATTTAACTGGCTTGTCTTTTGTCGTTTCGAGATAACAAAAATAACTTAAATTTTGCACAAATGATTTTAAAACCTGTAAATTTGATGAAAACTTTAAATTAAGTAATTCATTATCAACATATTTTTTTGTTGCAGCATTTGATTCTTTTTCAGGTGTTTTTATATTTCTTAAAATATAATCATTTACATTATATACATTATCATCATCTAAATACAAACACTTTTTCTTAATGGTGATAAAATTAACTGCATCATCATCTTCTGTAGGATTATCTAAATTACTTATTCGTTTCCTTTTCATATCATAATTTCCATCTTTTGTTAATGTGAATCCTATGCCTGGTGGACCTCGAATTACTTTCTGACGAACTGCATGGGAATGACGACCGAATTTGTCTACACTCATTTTAATACTGACAATCGATTGTTTTCGCCTTTTTGATAATACCGGCTTCTTGTAACTCTTCTATTATAGATATGATTTCATTTGTATTACCTGCAGTCTGTGATGCTAATAACAATCTTAATCGGTTACACAACTCATTTGGATCATTCCAGTAAACATATGATGGTTTCCGTTTTTCAAATTATTTTAAAATAAGACCACTTCCACTCCAATCCATACGAGAACGAGGTTGACGTGGTGGAAATAATTTTGAAATAATTTTTGTATATTTCAAACTTTTATTTGCTTTTATTTTTCCATGAACAGAATAATCTAATTTATGCGCATTTGAAGCTTTTAAAATGTCTCGATATTTTATAAGATCTTCTTCAGAATATATGTATTCGTCAGGAATTCTCATAAATATTAATTCATATAAACCTGGCGTACCAGTATATTTTATGTTATCAATAACAAGATCATTTTCAATAATATCGATTACTTTGTCACCAATCATCCAGTTATTGTTTTCTATATGAATTCCATACACATGATCAATTCTTTTAGGATATTTTATGTATATAAGAAAGTATTTGACAGATAATTTTCCTTTAAAAGTATTTTTTATTAATAATTCTGCCTCATGTCTACCCTGTGGCGAATCTAAATATTCTTTGGCTGATGGGCTCGTTTCATAAATTTCTGCTTCCATAGGTTCCTCATCAATCGATTGTTTCATATCACTATCCGTCTCCATTTTCATCGGTTGTTTCAATTCACTATCCGTTTCCATTTCACTATCTTCAGCAGAAAATTCACTGTCTTCTTGCATTTGTAAATCTGGATCTAGAGGTTTTCTTTCAAGTGACATTACACCATCTTCATGTTCCATGTTTTGTTTCCTTTTTATAGAAAAGCTTTTGGCATCCATAGGCATGTCTGGATTCAATGACATTTTTTTCCAAATAGGTGTACCATCCGTTAAATAATCTTGATTCTTTCGTTTTTCACATTTCATCGGAACCATTCGTTTTGCATTTGATACATTTCCTTCTTCCTCATCTTCATTAAAATCTTTAACTTTTCTTTTTCTCTCTAACTTTTTTAACATCTCTTTTTTTGTTTTATTTTTTATCCATTTTAGTTGCTAATAATGTTTTTTCATTTGATTTCTTCAAATTTCGCATTGGCTGATACTTACTTATTTTATCATATATAGGCTTAATTACCGGTTCCATAATTGGTTTTATATTTTTCTCAATATGATATTCCATGTCTGTAATACCACGTTTTAAAGCATGATGTTTTACCTTGATTCGTTGTCTCAATTCTTTTATTTCCATTACAATTTTCTCACGCTCGTCTATATCGTTACTCTTGTTCATTTCAATAACAACTAAACTATTTTTGTGTAACCTATAATAATATAAATTCGTTAAAACCAAATCGATAACTCACTTTATTCAAATTAGAATCCTTATCAATCACAAGAAAACTGTTTTTACTTTTTCTCCACGCCATTGAACATATCTGTTTAAACACTTCAAAATTCATATCGGTATTTACATGATCATTATAAACATGACGTAAATTTCTGTCGTCTTGTTTAAATAATATTTTTAAGTTAGCGTTATCACGAATTAATTGTTTTGGTATATAACTGTATGTTTGGCAGAGGTAAAATATATCTAAATTATTGTGACGGCCCATAGTGAAATAGTTTCTAATATTGTTTTGACGTTCGCATGCAACATCATCAAATATCATAATAGAATTATTTTTAACTTCATTATGTTGCATCACGTCATAATTTTCATTAAATATAAAATATCCCACACAATGTATTTTTGAAAAAATACGATTAAGAAATTGATACTTAGATTGATTTAGTGATTTAGAAAATATATATATATGTTTTCAAAATATAATCCGTTAGGATGAAATATTAAATTAAACATAAGATTTGTTTTTCCACAATTTGAAGGACCTGAAATTATAGATTCCTTATAGACACCTTTTAGATTCAGGTAAAAGAGTACCATGTTTTTTCCTTTTTAGTTCATCACTATCACTTAAATATATATCAAAATTATCAATCGGTATTGAATCAGTTTGTTTTGTTATTTTCATAATTAAATCAAACCTTTCTTGTTTATCCAAGTATCTCTTGATTTGTCAAAACTTAACCAACGAACTAACAGCTTATTACCTTTTCTACGTATAACTTTCTCTATTAAATATGTATCACTAAACTTTGTTCTACTCAATTAATTCTTCTTGATAAAACCCTCCTTTTATTATATGTCCTGTTTCATCTTTCAATGTATAAGTTGTTGGAACTGTTGGTTCTACTTTATATATCAAATATATTTCATTTGACCAATTTGGTAAATAACCTTTTGTAAACGGTTTTTTGAATCTACTTATTCTAACTTTATCTCCTTCATTAATCTAGTACGCAATACTTTAAAGTTTCTATTTTTAATAATCCTTTTTAGAACTAAATATTCATTATTTTTATTAACTTCGCTTGGTTTTATTCCGATTGTTCTATGTTTAGTATTAGTGTAATTTTTAATTATAACGGGGAGTAAATCTAACCACTTGTAATTCCCTTGTTCCGTAAAAACACGCCACATTTTCCCTTTTAATGTTCTATTCAATCTTTCAACTATGGAAGATTTTTCATCAGAGAAAGTTTTTTAATGATTTATATTATATTATTTTCAATAATAAAGATTTAATCTTCGAATTATAAAATTCCCTACCTTTATCTGTTTGTAAATGTTTCATTGGATGCGCATCTAAAATAGGTTTTAATGATTTTTCTATTTCAGTTCCATTTTTAGATTTTATAGGTACAGCTATAGCAAACTTACTAAAACAATTTATTACAACCAAAATATATTTGAATCCTTTATTAATTTTGGCAAACGGAATCATTTCCACAAGATCAGCCTGATAAAGATCGTTTAAACCTTTAATTTCAATATATCGACGTGGAAAATTTTGTCGAACTTGTTTATGTAACTCATGAGCAATTCCACGTCTTGCATCCATAATAATAGTATGAAAAAAAAATGATAAATGAAAATATACATTTATATAAATGATACTCAATATTTTTATTAACAAAAAGTGATGAATTACATATTTTTTTTGTTTAACAAATATAATAATACATTTGTGAACGCCTGTAGAGCCATCTTGTAGGACATAACGGCTTTATTTTAGCTATGTTACCTACAGGGCCCTCTAAACCAGCTTCAAGAATATGCACATAATTGTCCTTTGCTTTGACAGTATATAAAAGTACTCCTAACTGATGAGCCCGATCCATAGCATTCTTCACTGTCCTTGATGCTTCACAGCTGGCTTTCATAACTAAGTTGCAACAGTGTGTACCACAATGGATATACTCTGCCAGAGGTTGTTTTTCAATGAATATTGATTGAGTGCCTTTGTGAATACCACTCATATTTCCTGCTCCGTCATAAGTATGGCCTCGAAGGTAGTCTAAAGGGAGCTGAATTCTTAGTAAAACGACACATATTAGTGCCGCTAAGTCCGTACCACATGTATTAGCAGTTTTGCAAAAACCGACAAAACTCGCATGAGGATCAAGATTGTCATCACACCACCTTATGCAAACACTCTCCTGTTCATCTCCAGAAATATCTCTTGTGCCATCAGAAATAACAGAGTAAAGTAAAGGCTCTGATGACTTGATCGTCTGGATGAGGGTGTTTACAATTTCGTGAACCATGATCTGAATAATTTCGTTTTCTATAGCACGTTGTGTAAAGCTAGGCTTTGGTTGGAGGGGATCTAACTGGATAATTCTGTCAAATATTATATTTGCTTGGAATAATGTTTTTTCATTTAATAACAATGTAGGGTCTAATTTTGATTGTTTATAAATTTGAAATTCTTCAAAAATGTTCATGATTGGGCCTTTAGCGCACTTATGTAAAATTTGCAAGTTTTTGTCTATATTTGTGTAGCTGTGGCCTGTTTCTATTAAATGTTCTGCGAATTTTGATGTTTTGTTATTGTATATCCCAGGGGGATTACACGGGTCAAGCACAGGTAGCTGGCCGGTCCGACTGCCAACTTACTGTATACGGTTCAGTAACACTTCGTCCCGGTAACATTTCGTTCCGCTGCCAATTTTCTAGAAAAAAGGAACATTTCGTCCCGCTCAGTTTTACAAATGATTAAACAAACTAATTACATCATCTCGTCCCGACGAAAGTTTGACAAGGGTTGAGGAACGCAACGCAGGTAAACGGAGGTAAATTGAATAAATTTAAAAGTATTTTATCTAGTTTTACCAAATTCGATCAAAACATTTTCATACGAGAAGTGTTATTACTATTAACATATTTTTAAAATTTGTAAAAACAATTATTTTTTATATTATATTATAACCTAACCTAACCTAACCTAGCGTATGTGCCAGGACGAGATGTTACTAGTGGGCAAGTAGGAGAGTTCATCCCCAACCCCACGCTCGTGGAATCGGGACGAGATGTTACCGGGGAAGAAATGTTACGACATCCTGTATACAGGCTGTATCCAACGAAATAGCGGGATATCATTTCTAGCGCCTGTAAGAAATGAAACAGAAAAACCATAATATCTCTCATCCGAAGGTGGGTGAAACCAGGAACAACTATAATAACTCACCGCTGGAGTTTACACCATTTCGGCTTACAATTTCACCCACCTTACCGTAAACTACTTATGCAATTTTGTTCATCCTGAAAGCTGAACTCACACAAACACTGATCGTGGATGGAGAGATGTTAGGGATCGAATTCCCAAATACGGTCCATTTCGTTGGATATCTAGTCGAGGGGATGTTTAAACGAAGATATCCCAGTGAAATAAGAGTGCATCATTTCTCCCTTGCAGCTGCCAAGATATACCCGCCTAAATACTAAGGTAAGTTCAATCATATCGCACGTAAGTTTATTTACTTTAAAAGGTTAGATAAGGTGGTTTTATACAGGGTGATTCACGAAGTTATCCCCACACTTATACAGTTCATTCTACTAGTAAAAATAATGAAAAAAGTTCATATAAACATATGTCCTATCTCGTTTCGTTTAGCGTCTGTCTGTCTGTATGTGTTTTTTACAAAATAATTCATAACTCCTTAACGGTTTGAGTTACTGCGTTGAGATTCTGCACAAATGTTCATCTTATTGGCCGCTATCTTTGTGCAAAATATGAATAAAACATCTTTAACCGTTTCAAAATGGCGGCTATTTTTAATATTTGACGACAAATTTCACGAAAACCGTTATTTAAAAAAAAAATTTAACATAAATTGTAGAAAATTTAATTCTGAGAAAATTGATGTAAGTAAAGTTAAAGATACAACAGAAATAACTTCGAAAAATCCAATTTTATTTAGATAATACATTACTAATTTTAAGAAAAATAAATTGGGTTGGGCCAACTGTACCCACCTTTTTATAACAAAAATCGAATAAAACTGCTCCTAAAACTGTACCTCCCTTAGTTTTTAAGATATCCCCTGTAAAACATCCGAAATAGGGGTTGAGAAACACTTTTTTTTACGTTTGACCTACAATAACATCGTTAAATAGGTAATAAATACATAAAAAAATGTTTCATAATAATGAAATAAATAAATAAATTTTAAAACAGTATTAAATGTTAAATTTGTAAATAACAATACCATTTTTAATAAAAATAAGTATTAACTATTTATAAAATGAAACAAACATGTTTCATTCCTGTTTACTAATCACCAAAATGCAGAATAATTTTTCTAATTTTTTTTTTATTTCCTAAGTTGGCAACATAACAGCTGATCAACAATGGTATTCTGTTCTGATGTGTTTAAACTGTGTATTAGTAGTGTTTAAATGCAAGTTATACGTAGAAGAATTTCTGTGAAGTGTTCTAATAATACACAAGTTTACAGTGAGTTTTAATTAGATTAGTTTCTGAAATAATGCCTTACTTATTTACAACAGAGGAATACGCTGAAATGGTTTTTATTTTGGGTGTCTCTAATGGTAATGCTAGAGCTGCTGCACTAGAATATGAACTGCGTTACCCTAATAGGAAGATTCCAGATCCTAAAACAATTAGTGGAACTTTCCGTACTCTTCGGGAAACAGGATCATTACCTAGTATTCGTACAAATTATGAACGTGCTGTCCAACATGACGATGCTATTGTTATTAATGCTGTTTTACGCAGTCCAGGAGTAAGTACACGACGTCTTTCTAGGCGGCTAGGAGTTTCACAGTCGATGGTCTGGAGGACACTTAATAAGAACAACTTTTATCCATTTCATCAACAAAAGGTTCAGCATCTTCATCCAGGGGATGGTCCGCTTCGCTTGCAGTTTTGCAACTTTTTGAATAGGAATGAACAACTCTACAAGCGTATTTTGTTTACGGATGAGGCGCAATTTACTCGAGATGGTGTCAACAACTCGCACAATGAACACTCATGGGCAGACGAAAATCCTCACGAGGTAGTGGAACGGAACTTTCAATGCCGATTTAGCGTCAATGTCTGGTGTGGCTTCTTGTACAATCGGCTGATTGGACCATTCATATTACCTGGACGCCTAAATGCTGAATTCTATCTGCATTTCCTTCAAGAAGAGTTGCCGCAGCTGCTAGAGGATGTTCCTTTACATCTTAGACGACATTTGTACTTCCAGCATGATGGAGCACCTCCTCACTTTTCACGTGCCGTGTCCACTCACTTAAATCAACAATTTCCTGGACAATGGATTGATCGTGGAGGGCCTCATTCTTGGCCACCAAGATCACCAGATCTATCTCCATTAGATTATTGCCTCTGGGGATGGATGAAAGATAATGTCTACAAAACAAAAGTTAATTCTCGTGCAGAATTAGTATAAAAAGGTGGGTACAGTTGGCCCAATCCAATTTATTTTTCTTAAAATTAGTAATGTATTATCTAAATAAAATTGGATTTTTCGAAGTTATTTCTGTTGTATCTTTAACTTTACTTACATCAATTTTTTCAGAATTAAATTTTCAACAGTTTATGTTAATTTTTTTTTTTAAATAACGGTTTTCGTGAAATTTGCCGTCAAATATTAAAAATAGCCGCCATTTTGAAACGGTTAAAGATGTTTTATTCGTATTTTGCACAAAGATAGCGGCCAATAAGATGAACATTTGTGCAGAATCCCAACGCAGTAACTCAAACCGAGTTATGAATTATTTTGTAAAAAACACATACAGACAGACAGACGCTAAACGAAACGAGATAGGACATATGTTTATATGAACTTTTTTCATTATTTTTACTAGTAGAATGAGCTGTATAAGTGTGGGGATAAATTCGTGATACATCCTGTATATATATATGGAAGGGAGGAAATACAAAAACATAACGCTAATAATAAATACATAAAAGCAAACCCAACTGGTTTCAAATACCTAAACTACGCGGAGTGTTTTAAAATAGTAAACCTTAAAAATAATAATAACTATAAACAGCAACTACTTAATTAATTACTAAGTCAATTTGTAAATCAAGAAGCGGCTGCTTCCGTAATTTGAAAATTCCAAGGAACATCGACATAAAAATACAGTAACAGCAATAATTAAATTAAATATTGTAAAAAAAGCAATAACAATAACCACTCTGTACATCGAAAAATTATTCTGCCATGGATACTTGAGAATTAAAATTTTAAAATGTTTCACTTCATAACAGAAAGATCATGATTTGACAAATTTTGCTTCTCAAAATTGAACTAAAAATCTTGTTCTTCGGTGATTTATTTAAAAGTATTACACGACCACTGCAGGAAAAACATTTATATTTTAAATGAAACTATTCTGTTTGTTTATGTCAGTACATAAACTTGCGAGAAAACTGACATTTTTATAACTAATTCTTAAAAATATGTTAACGTCACACACAGCGAAGTATTGTAGATTATAGCATATACTTGTGTAAGAAATTTATTACTGGTATAGGTCTGTTGACCAGAGGCAAATTTATTTCACGTCATTTCACTGTCAGAATTATACAGCAATTGTGTTTGTGTTTTTAAAAGTATAACAGCTCTACATAAAATTACTAAGACTTCCGTGTAACCCTGTTAGATATAAAATAAAGATACAAAAAGTACATTTTTTTACAATGTGTACTAAAATAATAACTCGAATCACACATCTTAAATCAAAGATGATGTAAAAAACACTAATTTCCGTTATTTCGAATTGATTGTCGATAACACATACTGAGTAAAAATATTGCATTAACTTTCTCACACCCCATTCATAATCGTTTACTAGTAGCAATCGAGCAGTCGACTAGTAAAGACGAATTGGCCCGTAGTACTCTTTTCTCTACTATATAAACACTGTGTAGACAACACAAAGTGGCCTATGTGGCTTGTCATTTATGTAAGATATTTGTCTAGAACTGAATCTGAAGTGAACAGTTTATATTTTTAAGTGTAATAAATTACCGTACATTAAGTTTAGTGTTGGCGTATGTCGCAGAATATAAAAAAGTTTTTTCAACACCTACCGAAGCGAAACGTAACATTAACGCGTAGTCAATGTAAGTTGTCGAGTAGTTGGATTGCGTTGCTAGATCAAAAAACTCGAAAAGTTAGCTACAAAGTGATTTACAGAGTTTAACGAAAAAAATAGTTACATTGCGGGAGGGAAATAAAGAATTTAGAAAGGGATTGGAGGAGTTAAAACAAATGAACTCGAATATTACTCATCGACTTAATAATTTAGAAATAATATCATATTTAGAAGCATGATGAACGTGTAGAGCGGAATTCGTCTTCATAAGTTCGAAAACCAGGATACCTTTCATTAAATGTACAATAAAAAAGATCCTACTTCAAAACAGGGGGTTTCCAAAATAACAACACGTATCAAAAATTTGATATATTATTCATATGGAGAATGAACAACATCTCTTAAATTATTTATATTAGTTCTCTTCATAAAAAAATCGAACTCAACATCGAAATTGTAAAATCGTGTATGTTAATTGGAAATTCGCGTAGTACACAGGTTTGCTTCGACGGGGGTATTTGTTATTCAACTAAGTGTAAGAATTGGTTAAAATATAGAGGTTGTAGTTTAATTTCATAATACATAAGTGGTACGTAATAAAATAGACGCAGTTCAGTGACGGCAAGTTGGCTGTGCCACATTCCATCCTTTGGCATGAGTCATGAGCCGGTTGGTAACCTCCTCCTTCTTACGCCCTTCAGTCGGTTGTCATATTTTGCAGCAGGGTGAGTGAGATTGTGTCGGATACGTTAGTGATGTTAAGTGAGAAGGGACGGGAATTGTTTGTTTTTAATAATCATAAATTTTACAAAAGTGATCTAACCAAACAAGGACAGAAGTGGAGGTACGTTAAGAGGAAGTGCGTCGCTAAATTATATGGTGATTCAACTAATGATGTAATGTCCGTTGGAGATCATAATCATGAGGTATGTGAAACATTGGCGAGACAGTTTGTTTCAAACAGCGTAAAAAGAAAAGCGGCAAATGAGTTAGCAGCCACGCCAGCGAAGATCGTGAGAAAATAAAGCAAAGTCTCTTGATGACCTGCGATGCATAAAAAAGAATTTCTACATGAAAAAAAGACAGCAGTATCCTCCATTACCAAAAAATAGGGACGAGTGTCCAACGCATTGGAATGTTTAAAAATTGAAAGCAATGAAAATGAAAATATGCCCTTGTTTAATGATAAAAATTCGAACATCGTAATTTTTTCGACAAAGAAGATTTAACTTGCCTAACAAAATGCAAGTCTATTTTTATGGATAGGGTATTTTTTGGGGGTGGGGGTTGGTTTTTTGGAAATTTTCAAATGTAAAGGTAGGTCGTGTTGTACCTCATTTTAAAGGTCTCGGTACACTGATCTTTTAAAAAAAAATTTCATTTATCTTACACCGTCAATACAGGTGGCCCGAAACATCATAAAAACTTTTTGAAAATGTAAAGCCGTAAAGTTTTGGTAACACTCCCCCAAAATCATAAGCATGCCAAAAGCTTCATTATTTGTGTACGCCATGTTGACACTGCACAAAGATACCAAACTACACTAACACAGAACGATTGTCAAAACAAACTGCCCAAGCAACAGCAAAACCTGCACTGAACCTTTAATAGACTTTGACCTGGTGCAGTAAAGGTAGATTAAACAACGACTCAAGTTTGAACAATACACCAGGAATACTCATGAATGAGCATCTAATTCAATGATCCTTATCTTTTCGTTATCAGTCAAATTTTTCATTCCTTTAAAAGTGGGTGCGCTTCCATCGCTACTGTGGTATTATTATTATTATTATTATTATTTTATTTTTTTTCATATTTCTTTGTTACAAATGTTATTACAGTATTATTTTATGTTAGCTTAAATTTTGTTATGATTTAATGTTGACAACTAAAACCAGGATTTTTAAAAGAGAAAACCAATATTTTTCTGTAAATTTTAAGCCAATAGATATGAAAAAAATTAAAATATGAAAAATGTTGATAATTGTAAGGGCTTCAATTTGATATGTAAGATGACCCACATTGCAATTTGAAAATTTTGAGATATTGACTTTTAAAACTTCTAAAAGTTGTAAATTTTGAAACCTGCTAAAAATGTAAGAAAACCTACCTAAATTAGGTATTGTTTGAAAGGTCACATCTTTGTCAATTGTACTTTAAAATTTGTACATCATCTTTGTACTTTAAAAATTGTAGCCGTTAAAAAAAATGTTTGTCAGATGTAAAAAGATATGTAAACTTAGGTTTTTGTGATGTTTCAGGCCAACCTGTATTGACGGTGCAAGATAAATGAAAAACATTTTTTTTTTAATGATCAGTGTACCGAGACCGTTAAAATAAGGTACAACACGACCTACCTTTACATTTGAAAATTTCCCCAAAACCAACCCCCACCCCCAAAAAATACCCTTTTGGGGCATTTAAGAGGGTTGAAAACATTTTTCCTGAATTCCTTGGGGTCGAAATAGGGGGTTATCAGTTTAAACTAAATGTATTTAACGTAGTATTCTCTAATAGTATACTAATACTATATAACGTAGTATTCTCGTTTCAATGCTATACAAGTAGGCCACCCGCTCTGATACACCAAGTATAATCCATACATTCCAAAAGAGAAATAAAACTAATACATACTCAAATTGGGGTTAACATATAAATTGTATTTATGTTCGATGTTTAGGAGGCTCATTTGTACAAATGTGTCATCTGTTTACTACGTACACTAAAAGCTTGCTAAATTAGACCTATTACTCACAGGACAGTGACTTACTGATTTCCTTAAAACAAATAGGATATCGATCTGTAGCACTTTATGACACATATCGTTACTGTTTTTACAAAAGGGCGTATATCAAATTTTTCGATTCTGAGTTATGTATTGAACGACATGCCCCGTTGAGTATATTTTCTTCTCTCAAAACGGCGTATCTCTACGACAAATATGGAAATTATAAGAAAAATACGTTTTCGCATGTCTCATTCTAGAAAATATATTCTTACCACAAACAGGCACAACTCAAGATACGCCCTTTTGTGGAGTCATATTTTGCTGGATGGCTTTGTTACAATAGGGCGCATCTCAGGTGCTCCACGTTGTGCAAGTCCATGGCCGGAGCTATAATCTGTCTTATCAACATCTTGTTTACCAGCTGTCTTATCAACATCCTTTTTAACATTTCATTTATTTCAAGCAATTTGATTTGTTTGTATTGAAACTTCTGTTATGCCTCAGTCAGTGTCGAGTCGTGGTTCATAACGTGTTTATTTTATTGAGGTTTATCTAATTGTGAATTAGTTATACAGTACACTATTGAATTTTCGTTTACAGTTTTTTCGTGTTTTATCGCTATTATTTGTGTATTTCTTTAGTGTTACAAATATATTTTTAGTGAAAATATTAATAGCCATGAATGTTATAATTAAATGGGAAGATGGATCTGAAAATGTTGTTTCAACTAAAGACCTGCTACTCGTAGATGGATCTAAAGAATTTAAGAAAAATAAGATAGTGAAAATGTTCTATGGGGAAAAAACCTATTAGCTACAGAAGTAAGTGATGATGAAGGAAGTTCCATAAATTCACCTCAGACGCCAAACTCTAACGACCTTCCCCTTGTCAAGCTACAAGAGAATTTAGGTGTTGATCAATTAAAATCTCCTGTGAGATCATCGATAATAAAAAATGTCACAAAAAATAAAATTAATAATTTAAGTAGTGGAAGTGAAGAATCTTTATTTAGTGGCGACGACAAAGATTCAGATCCTGATTTTATTTTAAATGAATGTTCAGAAAAAAAATGTCAAAGACAAGGCATTAACAAATGTGATGCTTTGCTCTGCAAAGAAATTGTTTGTGATAGACATGACTTGTGTGGCAATCATTATAAATTTATAAGTCTTGCTAAGAAAGGAATCCAGAAAAATAGGTCGGAGAAAAAATGAAAGAGAAGCCCACCGATTGAAGATAGTAGTTTACTCGGACATAATTTAGATGAATACAACGACACAAAGATTTGTGAACATCCAGAGTGTTCATCCGAAATATTTAGTGCTTGTAACGGCCTCAAGGTCCTACTGTGTTATGAACACTTTGTGACCGATGACAACTGTCACTTTCACGTAGATATTATGAATCCAGAGATATTGTTTCCAGTTGAGGGATCTCCAAGAGAAGTTCCATTGAGAAAGATAAATCAAATTACGGTATTTACTGACAGGAGAGGTCGCGAAGTATTATTTGAAGGCCCACCTGGAAATATAAATATTTGGACTTGATTCACAGTGACGAACATTTTATTGTCATAATTTCAGTAACAGCTGCGTTTACAACAGACAATTACTGTCGTATCTGTAAATATCCATACGACAAAAATATACACACAGGTGTCCTTTAAAATGTACATTTTATGTACATATTTTGTACCAATTTGTATAGAAAATGAAAAAAATAAAATGCCAAAATTGTAATAGATTTTTCAATTCTCAAGAATGTTTCAATAATCATTTAAAACAAATTTTTCAAAAACACCAATCCACCTGTAGTATATTAAAATGTACAAAATGTAATATAACTTATCGTACGCAGGGTAGAAAAAAACCCCATTCCTGTGGCGAGATATTCTGTAGCGTATGTAAAGAGTTCAAACCATCGAACCATCTTTGTTATATACGGCCAGAAAAGGAGCAACAAATAAAGAAGCCTAAATTCCTATATATCTTTTTTTGATTTTGAGTGTACTCAGGATACGCAGTTTCAAAATCGAAATAACATCTTCTAACATAAGCCAAACTTTTGTGTTAGTCAACAATCCTGCCATGCCTGCATTAATACAGATATTAATGTTATATGTAATATCTGTGGGATAAAACAACACGTATTTAAGGGCGAACACACATTGCATGAATTTATGTTATACGTAACCCTTCCAAGGAAAGAATTCAATAAAATTATACTCATAGCACACAGCATGATAAGTTACGACGGACAGTTCATTTTGTAATACATGACGGAAGTCTTAAACGTCACACCAAAGGTTATACTATCCGGATCTAAAATACAGATGATACAACACGGTAACATTAAAATCTTTGAATCTTTGAACTTTTTTAGTTCTCGACTGAATGCACTCCCTAAAATGTTCAATTTAAATACAGAAAGTAAACGTTACTTTCGACATTATTTTAACACAACCGAGAACTGAGACTATGATGGTGAACCACCTCCTCCATCGAAATATGGTTACAGCCAAATGCAAAAATAGGACAAGGAAGAATTTCTTAAATGGTACAACAACAAAAAAGCTACAAATAAACAATTTAATTTACAGCACGAACTTCAGACATACTGTACCTAAGATGTTATTATTTTAAGGATGGCGTGTTTACAGTTTAGAGAATTATTTTTAAGGGAAACTGAAATCGATCCGTTCTTTGAAAGCGTAACTATTCCTAGTGCTTGTATGCAAACGTACAGAAAACACTTTCTCCCACTGAATAAAATAGGGATCATACCAGCTGGTGGTTATCGCTCAGCTGATAAACAATACCTTGCCGCTATATCTTGGTTAGTATGGGAAGAGAAAGAAATAAACATAAAGATTCTACATGCAAGTAATGGCAGAGAGAAAAGAATATTTCAATACAAGGTCGACGGGTCTTATGAAGACGACGTATCAAAGACGGTTTTTGAACTCAATGGTTGTTGGTTTCACGGGTGTCCTATGTGTTTCAAAAATAGAGATCAACCTATTACCAATAATGTGCACGAGACAATGGCGATTCGTTATGAAAAAACCCAAAGGAAAAAGGATTTTCTTATAGGCCACGGCTATACAGTTATAGATATGTGGGAGTGTGTATTCGAAACCATGAAAAAAAGACGTCCGGAAATAAAAGAATACTTGCAAAGAACAGTAGGGACTTATACAGCACCTTTAGAACTTCGAGATGCTTTCTTTGCGGGTCGAAACCCCACAAAGCTGTATCACAAAGTAAACTAGGAAATAAGTGAAACAATACAATACTTAGTTAGATGTATGCAGTTTATATCCCTGCATGTGTAAATATGGAAAATTCCCTACTGGCCACCCGACAATATTGTATGGTGAAAATTGTCCTCAAAATCTTGAAGGAGTCGACGGAATTGTAAAGGTTACCATGTTACCGTCACCCAATCTTTATCATCCAGTGCTGCTGTACAAAATTCACAATAAATTATATTTTCCACTTTGCAGGATCTGTGTAGAAACTTTAAGTAACAACAACTGCAATCACAACGTTGTATTACAGGTACGTGGGTCAGCAATGAAATTGAAAAAGCGATTGAAAAAGGTTATAAAATTCTTAAAGTACACGATATATGGAAATATGAGACTACACAGTATGATGGAACAAATGGGTAATTATTCGTGCAATATGTTTACCAATTTTTAAAAATCAAGCAGGAAGCGTCAGGGTGGGTGGCCGTTGTGGTGTGATAGCTACACAAAACAGAAAAAAAACATATCTAAGACAATTTTATGAAAGAGAAAATATCAACCTGGACAGAAATCAAATTTTAAAAAACCCTGGATTAAGGTCCCTTGCAAAATTAATGCTAAACAGCTTCTGGGGTAAATTTGGCGAAAGGGAAAATCTTGATCAGACTACATTCGTTAATTCTAGGGAAGAGTTACTACTTATAGCAACAAATCCCGGTGTTACTACAAGAGACATTCTACCTATCAACGACGATATCATGTTGGTTAATTGGAAGTATAATGATGAATCTATCACCCCTTCACCCAAAGCCAGTGTTGTAATAGCTGCATATGTAACAGCCAGTGCACGTCTAAAACTGTACTCGTACCTGAAAACTCCAGAACAACGTGTTTTATATTTTGATACTGATTCTATATTATTCATTCAAAAACCCGAAGATATAAAACTAACTACTGGTGATTATCTAGGAGATCTAACTGACGAAATAGTTGAATATGGTCCAGCGTTCTACATTGATATATTTTTTAGTGGAGGGGCAAAAAACTATTCATTAAGGGTACGAGTACAAGGGGAAGACAATTTTAAAACTGTGTGTAAGGTAAAAGGCATTTCTCTAAATTACACCAATTCCCGAATTATAAATTTCGAAACAATAAAAAATATGATTCTGTATAATGCTCCTAACGAAATTATAGTATCATCACAAGATTTGCCGAATAAAACATTTCAATGTAGTCAGTCGTCCTGAAAACAAGAGCTATAAGAAAGACTGTCTACACAAAGAGGAAAAGAATGGAGGATTTCCATACAGTAACATTTGGCTTTAAAAAACCTAGGATTTTTTAATCTTGTACTATAACATAAATGTGATAATATTTTAACTTTACACACTCACGCGCGCGCGCTCACACTATCGGTAATGCTAGAGCTCTTGTGAATTTCATATAACGGATTAACTGTGAAACAGGGCAGCTAACACCGATAGTTTAATTTTTAGAAACATAATAGCTATTAATAATGGAAACTATTTTTAATTTAACCCTCTAGCACCCCATGTTACATATGTCGGTCAAGAATCATACGGGCGTAACTGAAAAATTTGACATTTTGAGTTACGACTGCCATCCTACTAATCTCGATGCGCTCTATTCAATAGGCAAACTGGCGTATCTGTATCTCTTACCGTTGCGGAGATACGGCTTAGGATGCTCAGTCGTAACTAACATTTCTCACACAACCACAAGAGTCATACAGGCGTATCTTAAGTTACGTATGTCTCATGAGTTTTCTATATGGCTTCATGAGAGACATACTGGCGTAAGTTAAGATACGCCTGTATGTTTCTTGACTTTATGCACATTTTGATCATTAAATATTATGCATATTTTATATTTTACTAATAATACATGAGCATATACATTATACATAATTATGAACCCATATCAACATCATCATTGTTAGTTGTTAAGGTGGCAGTACCATCATTCGTTCGTGCTGAACAATGAATTAGGTTGGCAGGCTTTGAAAAACAAATAATCATAACATAACCTCACTTTGTAGTTGTTCTGTTGTTCAGTTGGTGTGGTTTTGGCTGGCAGTGCAGTGTTATTGCTACAGTTTAAAATGTGTTAAGATAGTGTGTTGTTAAGATAGTGTGTGTTGTGATAGGGTGTTTTTTGGTTTAGAACATTGACAATCAATAATAATAGGTGGACTGTAAGAACAGAATCACGTAAGTTAATAGTTACAGAGATCTGATAGTATTTTTTATTTTTTTACTAACCTAACCAAAATGAGTGCTAAGTCAGGCAGCGATGATGATTTAACCATAGCTGAACTATTAAAAAAGAAAAACTTTAGACCTGTAGACCGCAGTGACATTGACAGTCCTGATTACTTTCCGAAATGTGAGATTCTTCTTTGCAATAATGATGTGTATACTGCTTGTGATATTTGCAACTGTTTTTTGTACTGCTTGTGATATTTGCAACTGTTTTTTGTGCAAAGACCACGATTTGGGTTCCTGTGGTGATGGCCATCTAACAAACATTAATAATCTTATTCTCGATGAGGTATTTCTTGAAAGTCAAAAACATAAAGAAATCGATAGGTCTGCTGTATATGAAACTTCATTGTCACCTACTAATGTTGAAAGTCCTAAGCCTATGAATCCCAGAGAAGTACAGCAAGGTAATAGCTGTGAAATAGGTGTTTGCAAGCAAGAGGTGTTTGCAGCTTGTAACAATTGTTTGGAGGTATCTGTGTTACGATCATCTAGATAAAAGTATGTGCAGCAATGATCACGAAATTGAAAGTGCAGGTAAGCCTGCTGTAAGTGAGAAAATTAAAAATAAAATCCATCCAGTGCCTGAAAGTTTTGAAGTTGACGGTAGCCCAAAAGAAGGTGCAGCAGTTCATAAAAAGATGAAATTGATTAATAAAAGAAAAATAGCAAAAGAGCAGAGGAATAAAGGTGAAGAATATGTAGTACTGTAACAAAGAAAACTGTTCCACGTAGAAATGAACTGAAAGACAGATGCAATGGGGAAATCTGTACAAAATTTGGTCATAAGTGCTTAGAAATATTAGACGAAGACAGAGAACAAATTTTGAAAGACTTTTATGAAACTGGAAGTGTTCAACTCCAGCGAGAATTTATAGCAAGATATGTAAAGAAAAGAGAGACTAAGAGGAAAACATGTTCCAAAGAAATTTCAAGAAGACAATATACAATACAATATTCTTTACCTAAGAACCAATGTAATATCTCCGTATGTAAAAAATTGTTTTTGAACACGTTAGGCATATCTGACAAAATTGTGCGAACAACAATGTCTAAAGTAAAAGAAACCGGTCTTTTAGAACACGAAAAAAGAGGTGGTCGCCCAACATTATTAAAAGACCGAGACTTGGCTGTACGTGAAGCAGTACGTGAAGCAGTACGTGCACATATTAATCGATTTGAGCGAGTAGAATGAATCGCATTATTGCCGATCTTCCTCAAAAAAAGAATACTTACATCCAGACCTTAGTTTGCTAAAAATGGTGGAAATGTATAATTCTTTAAATAAGGACAAAAGAACAACTACTAGTTACTACACATATTCAGACGAGTTCAATCAGATGAACCTTGGTTTCCACCACCCTAAAAAGGACCAATGTACACTCTGTAACACGTATAGACGTGGTGATAAAAAACAAAAAAATGACCTAGAAAGTAAATACCAAGCACATATAAAAGAAAAGAAAGCGGTTAGAATGATTAAAAATCATGTTAAGGAAAACCTAGTGGATGAGACTTGCGTTGCAGCTTGTTTTGACTTGCAGCAAGTCATACTTTTACCAATTGCAGCAGACAGTAAACTGTTCTACCACAGAAGGTTAACAAATTTTAACCTCACAGCCTACGACATAAGAACAAGGGATTGTGTTTCATATCTTTGGCATGAGGGCCAGGGCCAAAGAGGATCTTCAGAGATATCCACGTGTATTTATAGATACCTTTGTAATCTCGATAGGGAGAATGTAACGAATGTATTTTTGTTTTCCGATGGTTGCAGTGGCCAAAATAAAAACTCGGCCATTGCAACCATGCTACTACATGTTGTCAATAGTAGTAAAAATATTTCTTTTATTTCATTACGGTTCTTTGTGCCATATCATGGACAGAATGAAGGGGACTCGGCTCACAGTGCGATAGCCTCAGCATTAACTACTGCTGGCAATGTTTATGTGCCATCTGAATTGAAATCTATAATACGTCTTGCTCGCAGGAAACAACCTTATTTGGTCGATAACCTCGAAAGCACAGATTTCCTTGACTTCATGGGGATGGCCAAGAAACTTAGAATTCTGACTGTGCGGCTTGACGACGAAGGAGAGAAATTGAACTGGCCTAGCATGGTTGAATATATGGTTTTAAAAAAAGAACCATCGAAAATTTTCTTTAAAACAAGTCACCTTGTTTCAATATACAGAAGCTTGACCCTCCCCAGAAATAATGACTTCAGCCCGCGTATGAAACCCAGTAAACTATACAAAGGAAACAATCAGCCTAAACTTTCTAAGGAGAAATATGAAGATCTAATGGGTCTTTGCTCAGGTGAAACACCAATTATAACAGGATCAGACAATGTGCAGTTCTACAAAAACCTACGGCATTAGTGTTGGACTGAACAGTGAACGTTAGAATGGACAACAACTTCTGATATTGTAACATGACATGTTACATTGTAATCCAAGTTGAATGTTGGACTGAACATACTGTAACAATATTTTGTTTCTTTAATAAATTAGTCTATTATTACAATGTCGTTTTTGTTTTTTGGCTGAATACCACATCCTAATAGGCCTATAATATTTTTGAAACAATATTTTTCACTTTAAAGTAGGCCTATTCAATTATTGATATTGAAAGTGTACTGTTAGTTAGTTGTTGTTTTTCTGTACTGGTAACATTAAATTAATGTTGCCAGTACAGCAAAACAACAACTAACTAACAATATACTTTCAATAACAATAATTACCTAATTACTAAATTATTCGTCATCGGATTATTACAATGTTATTTTTGTTTTTGGCGGAGTACCACGTCCTAATAGGCCTATAATGTTTTTGCAATGAAACAATATTTTTCACTTTTAAGTAGGCCTATACAATTATTGTTATTGAAAGTGTACTGTTAGTTAGTTGTTGTTTTGCTGTACTGGCAACATTAATAATTCTTCATAATATTATTTCATTATCGTTTTTGTTTTTTGGCTGATTTAGTACTGCATCCTAGTATACTGTTGTTTCTGCAATTAATAAAATCGTCATTTTATTATAATTTTCAAATTATTTTTTTATATATATAATTTTTTGGGCATAAAACCTGTCTAGAACACATTGTTTGACCCTAAAATTAGTTTATTCAAAATAAACAAACAAACCTTACTCATATTAGAGTATAGGGTAACTATTATTTAACAAAAACTAGTTCAATCATGCATAGAGTTTTAGGCCTATCTGACTTACGTCACTTTTGTTCCTTGAGACATATATATGGTCGTATCTACTTTAAGACCTCGCAGAAAAGAAGAATAACAAAACTTAAGATTTTGAACAATCTTAAATAAGTGTTCATATCTTTAACTACCTTGGGCTAAAAATTGGTTGCGTTTGGTTAGTAATATCTTAAGCTACAGCGGTAAATGTAAGTACACTTTTCTTTAAACTGCTCTCCTGAAAAATTGCTATTTTGCAGTTACGCCCTTATAATTCTTGACCGACAATATGTACAGCTTGTTTGAGGTTACTATTTTAGGCAGAAACCTGAATCCTGGTGGCTAATTTTACAACTACTAGGTAAATTGATCTATCATGTGCTGCTCTCAAGGTTAGAAGTTTGTTACTACTTTTCTGAGTGTCAGTTAGATGGTGTTCTTCAAGTAGATGTTTGCACTAACCTCAAAATGACTGAAAAGGTAAGTTTATTACATTTTTTTTGTACTTATTTGCTCATTCATTTTGACAAACTTTCAAATGTTACAACATGTATAAGAGTGGATATAGTTATTTCACTGGTTATTTGGTTCATAACGGAAATTTACTTTTTGTCCCAACCCTCCAAAAAGGATGTTACATATGTGTAACATTGGGCATTTAATAGACAAATTATTAAACTCCTTTTTTTGCTTGTTTTATCAATAATTTGATGTGTTTTTATGGATAAATCCTGTAATTATATTTTGTATGACCTCTATTATTCCAAAATCATTTATTAGTCTTCATTTTTATTATAAACACATTTATAGAAAGTAAAGATTCTAATGTTTGTAATTCTTTGCTTGCAGAAACGAACTAAGAACGAGCGAGATATTTTTGAAATTCTCTACGGACTGGATATTAGTGATGTCGAAGATTTAAGTGACAATGACGAAATTGATGAAATTCAAGAGTAGGCTACAGAAGTATGTATTGGAGATTCAGAACATGAGCCATATGAGGAAGTCTTTGATGTACAACCGGGAACAAGCCGTGAAAACGTCTTTCATGAACTTGAAGTACTTGGTCTATTTGAAGATCCAGAAACACAAGATGCAAGTTACCAGGGCAGTGAAG
>CAUPSG010000057.1:0-90517 GCA_963513935.1 Aphrophora alni
AATAAGGCTATAATGGTTTCTGTTAGTTAAAGCATATTTAAAAATTCACCTCTACTTTAAATAACGTTAAAATATTCTGGTTAATTTTCCACAAGTAAGTTACCACTAGGATTTTGAAAGAAGGGGCTAAAGATTCTTCACATTGTTAAACCGTAAGATAACCAACCTATTTTGACAAAACTCATAATTAGTTGACAATTTTAGACTCTAGTGCCAAAATGGTGTTTACTATTCCTTTTGATTTACTGTTGTTGTTTTTTATTTGAGGTTTGTTTGATTATGTTTGTACCTAATCTTAATCATTTTGACTGCCCTAATCTTGCTTTACCTTTGGGTTACTTTCTTAGTATCTAGTGTTAGTTTCCAACGCAAGAGTGTTTATTTTTTTTTAGGTAACGTTTATTTTGATCTATTTCTAAGTTTCTAGGCTTGCGCTTGTTAACGGAGGTTGATCAATACTCACAAAACGTAGGAAATTAAGTCGTATAGACACATATGACTAGAAATGGCCAATTAGGCTATATGAATAATATAAATATTCCATCATAATTAAATAACCTTAAAACCCGAACTACAATAGTCAAAGAAGTATTTATACATGTTCTTCTATTTAGTTAAAAAAGCACACAACTTAGGGTCCATAGAGAAAGTCGAATTAATATGTTGGCGAAATAACGACAATATATATTTTTTTCACCAAAAAAACGTACCCATTCTTATTAATAATAGCTTCTAGTATTAATTGATACTCCAAACTAACTATTTCTAAAAATAAAATTGTTCACATCGACTATATTTGCCGCTGAACTACTCCAAAGTGATTTTTGTTGTTGATACCTATACATATATCCTGTGGGACAAAATAAGGAACATAAATTGAGTGTTTGAAATGTCTTTGTAGACTGATTGCGACTTAGAGAATGATAAAAATGCGCTTGAAATTTTTATTAGGTCTCCTACTAATGAGAAATCAATGAAAATGTAATTCATATTTTAAAGCATATTTAATTGTTTGTCTACATATCACAAAAAAGCTTTTAAAACTTATACATTAACAATTTTCACTGTATGGTTAAATTAAGTTGTATTCGTCATACAAAATACTATAATATATGATTACGGACTGTAATGTAATTTCAAATCCAAATAAATGTTTGGTCATATTTGTAGGTCACGCCATGTTCGAGATAGAAGAAGTAGGGTACATGATATCTGATACTTTAAATATGACCTAGCGTCAACAAATTAATGTTTTCATCAAATTAACATACATATTCCTAATTAGAATAACATCTAGTTTTATTTAATACCCCGCACCACATTATAAAAAAAATCAACTTTATAGTTTTTGCCCTTTTAATTACCCCAATCTCTTATGGGAATACATTTCTTATAAGTGGGACAATACAAAGAATATAAATGTAAATTTTGAAAATATAAGATTACAAGTCTGTGTAGGCTGGTTACGACTTACAGTTAGACACTCGGAAAAACACGATGGTGAAATTATAAAGGTAATTAGTTTTACCTATGGCCCTTAAAATAATTTAAACTCGTTAAATGAATTTATAAGTTTCTCAAAAATTTTAAAACTAACGAAACTAAAATTACAATTACTTTATACTACAAACTGTAGCTCAATACACTAAACTTTTCCCTAGAAACTCTATCAAGTGATAGTTCAACACTACTCGTGAACCTTTATTAAACCAACTTCGGAAGCTACTTGTTGATCGAAGCCCAACTTGTGCTCATGTACAGGAAGTTCTCATATATCCTAAAGTAGGTTAGGGTAACTTACTATCTTCTATTCAGGGCTGGGAGCTTAAATGTTGTAGTTCTTCATTGATAGAGATTATATTATGAAATGTTCAGGAACGTTTATAGTTTCTTACAAACTATACGTTATCCTTTAGAGTTTCCTGACAAAGTGGGATATATTTTCGGTATAATGCAGGAGTGAATGTAATAAAACACAGTAGGAATGTTTTCGTAATACATTTTTCTACAAAAAACCAATTATTTTTTTTTTAAATACGACGTCTATCCTTTACATAACTAATAAACTGTTTACAAAGGATGAAAATAACTACACGAAATAGGTTTAGCTCAATGTGGACTAAATATTACATTTTCAATCTTGTCATTTTAATATCGAAAAAAAAAAAACACATTTTCCAAGATCTACCAATTGAAATATATAAATGATTGAATTTTTTGTCGCATGAAAATGTTTTTTCCATAGATTTCTGAGTTGTCCTGACAACCGTAATTTTATAAACATTTATAAACATGTAAACTCAGGTGGAAAAAAAATTGGAAAATTTAAACTTGATAGCTAAATTCCTTCTTTAAACGTTGTATTTAAAAATCTCCGAACGCATAGACACGAGACGACCCATTCAATAAATAAGTTATTCGTAACATCATATTTATTTAGACTACGTGACGATAGGGATATAATATAATACACTAATCATGGCCACTTTCCCTTAATCCTTATCTTTATAATAATAAAGGGGAAATAATATTATAGGATTAAAGAAGTTAACTATTGAGATTTAGGTCACTTTTCTTATACCAACTCCTTAAATAAAAAGGATACTGATATCAGAAATTTTAAATGTTAATCATTAATGAGTAATACATCATTTTAAAGAGTATGTTAGTAGAGAAAAATAGCAGCGTCATAATGTTCCCCCTCTGTAAAAGATTAACTATTTGATTTAAACACAAACTTGAATATTAAATACTTAAGCAGCAACCCCTCAAGGATCAACACTTAGTGAGAATGAGAAAAACAATCCCGAGGGGACCTAGCTGTATCTACATCTTTTTTTTTTTCATATAGCCATGGGTTACACCCCTTTGAATCATCTTTCCTGTCAGGTCTCTACCAACTTTTGATCTTTTCCGATCATGACGTTATTGGAGTTTTCTAGGGATAGGGGTTTTATTGTATGTTCTTTTTATAAGGCAATGGTGACCACAAGGTTTTTTGCCATTCCAAAACACGGAAAAAATAAGGCAGCAACATTTGAAAACAATTATATATATATATATATATATATATTGTAAGCTTTAGACAACAACGACACAACCTTTCAATTTTATTATTATTTCAACAGTTGTTGTATTATTTTATTGGTCCTCAGACATAATACTTTGTTCATAATAATTTATATAGTTTATATTTGCTCGTTAAAAATGCTTCTATTCCAGTACATTCACGAATATTTATGATAAATATTGAATCAAAATGAGTCATTCAATAAAATATTTTAAGAACAATCCTTAAACATCAAAGTGGTGCGGCGCAATATTTACACAAACTAATCCTTAAACTATGAACGACATAATTACAACCCTTTCTAACGCCTACGAATTGCACTCTTCCAATTAACAACGTATGTGATATATATCAGACAAAGTTAAATGCTTAAACCTTTAGTCAGCGAATTTCTAATTCGTTCATGAAAATTGCAGTTGTAGATTTGTCAGCGGCGTAGAGCGCGCAATTTGCCGCCTGATTCGCAACGTAATTTGCGTAGTAATGTAATAGCGAGACGCCGATAATAGCGTCGCTGATAGCGACAATTTATACACCCCTTCTCGATATTCGATTCTTACCAACCCCTAACATTCATTCCTGTTGTATATTAGTTGCAACCCTTACTTCTAATATGAGAGAATACCTTCTTTAAATGCTTTTCTGAGATATTTTTGTTCGAAGGCAATTTCTTTCTCAAATTATGATTTCGTAATGTCTACTATAAAGAGAGTCGTTGTAATATCAAATATATAAAGAATTATTTAGTTTATAACATCATATTTAATGTGAGAAACAATGTCGTAGCCTAAAACTGTAATAAACACTGTAATGTACCAATAAACATGTGAGTAAATTGAAAAGCAATTATTAACGATTTTGTTTTAACTTGTAATTGCAAGGGAACGCTTCAAAGACTTATAATATTATATTGATATTTAGACATTCAGACATTCTTTTTTGTTCTCTTGTGAGTTGTAGGGATTTACTAATTTTTTTTTTTACCGTGTACCTAGTTCCAAAGAAATCTAATAAACACACCATTATATGCAATTTCAAATGGTCAAATAAAAATATTAAAAACAACACTTGATCTCTTTCTGTCAATAATAAATATTCTCAGGTTTAAAACTATTCTGAATTTTGTGTTCGACATTTTTTCTTTCTTTAGTATTTAGTTAATTTCGTATTACCTTTCCATATCCATAAAATTTCTTGATAGGAGTGTTTATTTGTTCTAATATAAAAAAAAAAGCAATCGGATACGGTTTACTGAACTGAAATATGTATGGTATTACGTGAGTGTTATGTAGGAATCAAATTAAGAAATAACAGACAAAACTCAATTCCAGTATCAGTTCAGATCAAAAGGCGAGATGAGGAGCTGTGTAGCTCAGTTTGTAGAGGAGTTAAAAAATTTGCTGCAGTTAGGACTTGAAAACAGTTAAAAGTTGAGTACGTTTAAATCCATTTATAACGATAATATTTTAAGTTGTTTAAGCTACTTCCGTTCTCATTGTCTAACGTTGATAAAATAAATTAGATAAACACATAAATATAAATTAATACTTTTCCTGTTGTTTAAAGGCGAAAAACTTCTTGGCCTTCAATCGCCTTCTAAACAATGGAATGAAAATAATATAAATTATAGATTATTAGCACTCAAACACTCAAACAGCGTCAAGGTCGGAAATAATCAAGAGATTAACTGATAGGAAATCTGAAAGGGAAGAATCTATCACAATATTATATGAATAAAAAGTGTAGGTTCAGCTAGTGTCCCTCGTAATTGTTAAGCTTATGCTTACTGTAAATAAACCTAGTTGGGGGAAATTAATAAATCGCTAAATGGTTACTCAAAATTCTTATAATCATAAAAAACATCGAGTTCCCCTTAATACAGTATTACTTTTAATTATTTTATTAAAATAATAAAATTAAATACTCCATTACATTTACCTAGATAGAAAAATATTTCGCAAACATATATGTTGTTTTGTTATTTATACTTATATTTAAATATGTATAGTGATTGTGTGTTTATTAGCATTTAATACTCTTTTTACCTCCAAAAGTAAACATTATTTTATCTGAAATTTTCAATTAGTTCAAGAGTTATTTTTATTTCACAACATCTAAGGATCTTTATCTTGCGGTAATGTCTTCCCAACTACGTCTTACTACCCTTAAAAGAGGGTTGCGGACTCCAGGAAGTTGGTAAGTGAATCAAGGCCAGGAAATAGATACTGATAGGTTATGCCAAGCAAGAAAAGGGGATGCATAACAAAGGGAAGACAGACGTGGAAACTGCGATCTTAGAAAGGGATGATAGTGGCAATGGTCTTGGCCCGTTGATTAAGACGGTTATGTAGGAAACCCGGGACATTAAGGAAACCAGGAGACCAGATAAATAATGACAATGCAAAGTGAAACAATGAATTGATATGGTACCCGCTAAGAATATATTTTGCACAAATGGAATGTTCTTATCGATATAGTTATCCTTATGTAATGAGATCTATTCAGAATAATTTAATAATTATTACTTGATATAAAACATAAACGTCTACGAATGATAAATTAGCGAATATTCAAGTAGAATGTTTACCTGGATCTTTTAATTGGTTTTAGATCTATTACTGAAAGAAATTATTTTATACAGGGAAATTGAGGAAGACAATTTTAATTAGGGAAATTATGCAGACTGTGGAATGAACTTCTCCTGAGTTTGTTTTTAATTGCCTTAAATAAATTATAACTTTGTAATTCGAAGATATGTTTTTCAACCAATGATAAGGATGGAGAAAAAAAATAAACAAGTAGATGTGTGCCATCGTAGTACTTACACAGCCCCATCGTACAAACAAATATTATATAAATGTAAATCCCAAAAAGTTGTTTCTTTGGTGTTGTATTAAAAGTTATTGATAGACTAAGGTAAGGAGTGTTATCCAGTAGGACAAGATTGTTTAAAACAGTTCTTTTTCAACCACGTTAGGACTTAACGTGTCTCGTATATCTGTGTATTACATGTCTCTACTTGCTTCGCTCGTATCTGTGTCTCGTCCATCCAACCCCTTAAAGCTGTGCATACGTGAAGCAGCCTCCACTCGCCGGTCCTGCCGGTTCTTGTAACTATTCGAATCTAACATTTCCTTACGAGTTAAGAGTTTTTTTATTACAAGTTTTAAAATAACTTCTTTATTTGTTATTGTAGAGATGTGGGGTTATATGGAGAAAAAAAATCTTTGAAAATCATTTTGTGATTATAACGTAACATTTAGGCCTACATTATGGAATTATAAATTGCCTTTAGCTTACGTCCATTTTTAGGCATAAAGTATTTACATTTACAACAGGTCCGCTCATGCACCACTGCGTACCTAGATTTAAAGAGACTAACGTAAATAATATTACTTTACCGAATTATAGCTAATCTTTAAATACTCGCTAAAAAGGTTCCACATTGTCAAACTTGTCAAACGTTAAAGTAAATAATAATAGTCCGATTTGGTGATTGGGCCTCCGGTAAAACAGCCATGGTGTAATTTAGAATAAATATAGAAACTAAAATTAACACGAGACAGGGACTCCTACCAAGTATGGCTGTGTGTACGGATGGATCACTTCTACTCTGACTATCGGGCTCTGCTCAATATAGCTGCAGTTCCGATCAGCTGTTTCGATGTCACAAGGCAAATCGTATAAGTAGGTACCGAGACTAGTTGTGTTCAGTATATCTACAGTTTAAAGTTCAGTTTCAATATTATACCGTTTCAACCGGAATTCTGAGATCTCCAGCTGATTTGGGGTATCCTTTGTCTCATATCAGCAGTCCAAGTTTCAACCTCAAACAGGTAGCCTAACGGTACTTCTTCATCCGCAGATACAATTCCGCATTTTAAGTTTCTTTATTTTATACGAATTTTGACACAATTCAATTATTTGTGACTCAGAAACAATTGTCATGTTTAGTTTATAAGAAGAACTCAAGTGTTTTTTGTTTGTGTTTATGATTTAAAATTGTACTTAGTTTTGTGCGTTTAGAGCAGCTGTTCTCGCGTGTGCACACGGGCATTCTTAACGACAGGACATTACGAAGAAAGGAACGCCGCCTCTACAAGGTACTGTGACATTAGATTTAACTAAACATGACAGCAAAATTAATCAAAACCATTTTATTAGTTGTTAAAAATTTCAAAATGTCAATTAACCTATTCATGTATTTTTCAATTCAATCTTCTTCCCAATTTAAATTATATTACTGAACCATCCGCTTTTACCACAGTCGTTAAATCAACCGCAATATCGAACAAGTTGGATCCCAAGTCAAGTGACACCGTCACAAAATTGAAGTTTGAAAATGTTTACTTGATAGAGTGGGTTATAAATTGAATAACAAATACGATATGAACAAAAAACTTTTTTAAATGGCGCCATTTTGACATTTTCATTTGCAATTTTTTCGAATATCAATAGCGTTCTATATGAGCACATCCAAATTCCATGCTCCTATCTAAATTTTGTGGCCACTATCGTCTTTATTTAAAGACGACAACGACAAAGGATAGACGATATGCTCAAATTACTTTTTCAATTTCCGGAAGTCAAAAATGAGATGTTGACATTTTTTACGGCTTATGGCTTTCTATAATAAGTGAAACAAATTAATTATTCCTTTGTTGACATTAAAAGGATTTTAAGGCAACAGGTAATCGTATCCCGCAACAGGTCATCGTGTGTTATGCGTCCGCGTACCTCGGCGACCGGCATATCTTATCTCTTATCTCATCTAATATATGCTTTGATAGCATTAATTAAATCTGTATTTTTATGTTAATTGTGTACAATAATGTTGTATACACCATTAAAATACTTGTTTTTTTTTCTTCTCTTTGACGGCTAACACATTTCGACATTCTTTTTTAGGGGAAAAAAATGATTTATAAAAGCAAAATATTTGGCATCCTCTTTGTCATTTGTTGGCTTTACATTCTATTCAATGAATTGTATTTTTGCACTCTAGTCTATACTCTGATTCTGGACTTTCTTTATCGTTAGTTTTATCTTTACTTAGTTCTGATCATTGTAGTTCAGTTATGGAATTATAGAATGTTAACCGATCATTATCTACAAAACAAAATTTGAGCATTATCATTTTAATATATTTTGTTTCCATCCTTTGTGGTTAAGAACAAGTTGTTAGATTTTAATAGAATTTTGAATAAGTGACGTATTTCCTTGCAATATTTAGGTATTATGTATAAAAGTAATATTGTAAATTGTCCATATATTAAACGAAATTCATTTTAACACACGGGTAATTAAATAGAAAAATCTCTAGAAGACGATTAAGAGAGTTATTGAAGGTGTAATTCATTTATTGTTATTTTTATTTTTACAATAATCAAAGAAATTGTAAAACAGAGATTTATTCCCTGTTTGGTATAATAGTCGAATTTAGTCTAGTGTTTTTGAACGAAAGAAAAGGATTTATAAAATTATTTAAATAATACTCGTACCTATCACCCTCTATTTTCAGTTTGGTAAAACTTGTAATTATTACAAGTTTTAATATGTATTTGGGCATCCATTTCAAATACTAGTTGAATATTTCGCGTAATAAAATTATAAGTAATGATTTATATTACTTAGTCCCCATTACTTCTCCTCAGAGGCTCAGTATAGTGAACCGTGACAATACCGAGGTTCCCAGCTGGAGCTACACCTTTATTCTTGCAGTCTTTGGTTACATCTCTTCTTTTCATTTCGAAGAGTATTCGAAGGCTAAAGGTTTTCATTAATTGTCCTCTTTTCATTTTATTAGAAAGGGAATATGACCTATTATTCTTTTGGAGTGATTAAACAACAAGGAAAATATTTAAAATCATAATCGACATTTTCATTAAACTATACCTTCACCTGAGTCTTTTTATTGTGGCATAATTTAACTTGCTTCGTAAATTTAGTCTTTAAAATAAACTTAACTCTCCGTTTTTTTTTTGTAATCGCATCGATCGAAGCCAATCTCGAAGGTCTTGTTTGTTTTGTTTGCGATATTAAAATATATGCGTTTTTAAACATACGCTTCAAATTTGGGAGAATTCTCTACATAAAATAAGAGCTAAAGATTTTGCAAGTATTGACCGAAAAAGGCTGTGTTAATTTTATTTTTAAAGCAATATTTCTTTTGGCGCAAATGATTTATTTTCAAATATGTTCTAAAATTAATGGACCAATAACAAGAAGATAATCTTCAGAATGGAAACATACAAAAATATGTTTAAAAATTAATAAAATTTGATTAAATATATTTTAAGGACTCCAAAGGACTGATGACTTTGAAGAAATGTTGACAGAATATAGGAGAAAGTGTGTCCGAATAAATCGACTCTGTTGGAATAAGGAACGTAATGGGCTTTTAAAAAACACAGATTTGATTATTTTCAGAAAGGAGGGTTTCAGAGGACTATATAAGAATAATACAATTTTTTTCTAAATTTTATGAATTGCAAGTCAAATGTTGGTGGTAGATGATAAGTAAATATTGTTAGTTATTCTAAAATTTTTTAAATATTTTACAAAGAGTTACCAAAATATCTTACCTTAAACTTTGTAAAAACAATACAGAAGGTAAAAAAAAAGACTTTCTCAACACAATTTCTAGGCTGTTTAATGGTTCAAATATTTATTTATAAGCACCCATCCATAATCGTACGCAATATTCTCCCCCGGCTTAAATGAAACAAAATAATTACTAAATAAAATGTTAAATAAATTAATTTAGAATATCATATTATTCTAAATTAAGTTAATTTAGAATAATATGATATTCTAAATTCATATGATATATAATAATAATAACATACTTGTCGATATGTTTAAGTTAATTTATATTTCTATAATATAGAACGATAACGTGTTATGTAAATTTCATTATCTTGTAAAGAATAACTCTAACAAAATTTACAAAATATTTAGGTAGTAATCACTATTCTTTTAATGTTAATCGATAATTAATGATTGTTCATATTATTAATAAGTTTTAATCGGACATTTGCCATTTTGTATATACAGGATTTGCAGAAGTGTGGAGACACACTGCTCCCTTTTTAACGTGTGAATTATTACAACCAAACTCAAGACAACTATTTAACTAATACAAATTTTACTATTTTTAGTTTATTGAACCTTTGCTAAAGCCACTAAAATGGAGGAATTTGAGGGTAGTTAAAAAAATATTAAAGCCCCATCAAGTGACACCTCCTTTTAAATATTGTTGATTAAAGGAGAATAATGGTGAGAACTAGAGGTCATAAACCGTATTAAAAATGGCGGCCGATTGAAATTTTCTAAACGTCACCCTTAAATAAACTAATAAAATATAATAACTTTTATACGAAGGCAATTTTAGTGGTTGAACAATGAAAAAATACTGTTGTTCCTTTTTTAAGCTTTCCCAGACCGTTCATGGTTAGCAATTTCAGCAATGTTATAAACAGTTATATTTATTTTGTAGGTACCAATGAAATATTTTTAACAAAAGAAATTTGGAATCAGTTTTTAATTTTACTTCAATGGTTTCGGGTGTATTTTTTTTCTGACTACAGTCTAACTATACTTTTTTGTGATTTTAATGTATCTAAAGATCTAGAGCTTACTATCAGCTGTTAATTTTGATTTGATTAAGAAATCTATAGTTTTCACCGAAATTGTTCTTCCATTAAGACCTTTAAGGAGATGTGTAACTCGATGGGGTTTTACATTAAGGACTCTTAAATATATATTGGGACATGAACAAATTTGTCATATAAGCTACTCACGAAAGTACATTTTTATTACCTAGAATGCTGTCCTTAGTTTGGTTTTCCTAGGCTCATCCGTTAAAAAAGTAACAGGGTGTTTCTACACTTTTGTATAACCCGGTACAAGAAAGAGACATTTTGAGAGTTTAACTCAACCTCTGTTATCAAATGATAAACCAAGGGCATAAAAAAGTGAACAGCAACATCATGACATAGTAGTATAGAGTAAACAACTGAACAAGGTCCCAGACAACTTAGCTATGTTCGAGCATTTCACTTGATAACGGAGTTGATGGAACTCTCGAAATGTCGTTTGTTAATTGTGTTATATTAAAATGATAGTAAATGAACTATTAAACAATAGTAATAATATAAACTGTATTAATCTATTTACAAAAATTTGCATTACTTTGACAATCCACAAAAAAATATATTTCTAAAGTAACTAATAAATATTGATGAATGTTGATGAATCTGCTGTAGTAAAATAAAGGAAACAAAAAATGAATACGTGCAAATAATATGTACAATAAATTTATGTTCGGTCATACTTCGCCAACAGTGGTGGTTGTAGTGGTCACATTTCTCCTGTTTTTATACAATTGCATCCATCTACCGTTAATATTAAGATCATGCAGGTACCGCGTAATCGGAGCGTGTCCAACTTGGAGACGGCAAGAGGAAATGACGCGAAACGTTTGAAGACATGCGGTTTCTGTTGCAAACACCACGATTGTTCATATTCAACCGCGATAACGGCTTACATGACTGAATGAACGGAATCTGAACTTTGAATCTAGTTCCGGTCTGTGCATAAGATGATGTCATACAAGATGTTTTAAAATTACAACGAGAAATGTTTTAGCCCGAATATTATGTCCTAAAGTTTGCTATGTTTATACTTAAACGTAGCAACCGATACTTCTTCTGACATTTAATAATGTATCAATATTATACCGTAAGTCTACGTAAAACAAAGTTATAATTCTGTTTTAAAAGAAATTGAAACAAATTATTTTGCTTAACAACAAATAGAGATATATCCCTTCTTGGATGTAGATTCCCAAAACAAACAAAAAACCCACCACTCTGCATATACAACCTGACAAATCAAAATATGTTACTATAGAGAAACTTGCATAAATATTTTAAAACGTGTGACTTCTTTTACAACATTACACCCCCACACACTTTTGTGTATCTCTACAAAAACTATCAACACCATGAACGCGTTCAATTATTACTATAGTTTCAGGTCTATGTTAAAGATAAAACAAATTAAAATCATTATTTTTGTTACCAGTACATCGTGATTGTACAATTATTTAATCTGATATAAATAATATTTTTGTTTGGATAACTTTTATCAGAAATTACTTAAGTTTGGACTTTAGGTCAGATTTACTCCCTGATTGTACAGTACCATAGATTAACTTCAACTGTTTATAAATACATCTCTAATATACAAAAGTACACATTATTGCAAACCAATTTGGAATGAAAGTTTGCAGACCCTCTCAGTTTCTCGCTAAAAGAAAAATTATTTTCTCCTTTTATAGCCACTTTTCTAAAAGAAACATTTTATCAGTTGATTTATTTGTCCTCGTAGTATTATCTTGTGTCTACTCCAATGAAGAGTTCTTTGAAATATTTTCACTCACAACTGTTGCTCTTCATTGTTTTCCTTGTAACGAACGGAAAACAGTCCTACTATAATGAGAAAATAGTTTCGTTATTAACTTGTAGAGGGTTATCCGAGCACATAGTTTCATCAATGGTTACGAAAGATCTTTGTAGGAGTGCTTTTATTCAACATAAATATGTTAGAGATCGTAAAAAATAAATAATAATTTGACAAATTCGTTTCCTCTTGTACATTAGATGTAGTTCAAATTTTGTATAATCAGTAATAATTAGGTTTATATGTATATCCTTCCAAAAGAGATGTCCACCATGCCAGCTTGTTACGTTTCATAAACCTTCATTTGCTATCCTGATATGATGAAACCAATCACAATCATTCTTATAATACTTACATTGAATTGACGTAACTAAACTATTAGTTTTCAAGGACGAAGTATTAATATTTTTAAAAATACTTTCCATATTATGAAATGGTACGGGGTATATTTATCGACTTCAGTCGATCCTTAGAAGGATCATACAATCATTTTGACAAAAGTCCTTTGTGAAAAGATCAGAATATTTTGTCTTATTATACAGAGGTTTCTTTTTTTCACAAAAGCCAAGATTTTTATTATTTTTTTAATGGACCCAAAACGTACCCCAATTATTCTACATGTCATAACTATCAGCCAAAACCACAACACGTAATCAATTTACCAGTGACTTTTTTGGTTTTATTATTTATATCATATATTTATTGTCTTTGTTTAGGAGCTGACTGACAAATATTTATATTTTAGCAGCATTTTTATTTTTTTAATTTTACTATTTTTTTATATATATTTTTTCCATGCAACTAACTTCAAAAATGAGGCAGTACTTTGTAATTCAGAGATCACTATTTTTATCACTATTTCAAAACTTTTAAGTCTATTAGGCACCCTTGAATTTTACTTGTTCTTTTTTACAATTTCCAAAACAATGTTCTGAACATTCACTTCATTCGATGAGGGGATTTTACTGCAAATTATAGCCATCGTCCTCTAAATTAAAATTTAATTTCTGAAAGTTTTAACCATTTTCTTTTTCACTTTCAAGATATTATTTGAATTTTACTTTAATGAGATATTTTTATGGTTTAAAAGTTCAACAATCATGTACTCTAGCGTTGCATAAATAAAGATGTGAGTGAGGAAAGTCGCATAAAACACCAGATTCACAAAAATCACTCATTTCGAACTTATGACAAAATCTTCAGTTACTAGATTAATATGTTTTATAGGCGACATTTTAATTACTTGTAAGTAAAAATTAATATAATTTGCAACTTTCGTCAACCTGTCAGTCTACAAAAAACGTAGATCGATACATTTTTGTAGATCATACAATCAGAACTATAAATTAAATGCTCAAAATTTTGTTTCTATTATCTTGTAGGAAATGTTAAATTCAAATGGTAGATCAAAGAGTCATACCCAGTAGGGTGTTTATTTTAAAATGTTTTCTGAACGTCGTAATTGTGTGTATCACTACTTTCTTGACAATTATAGGAATTCATTTAACAATTTTCGTGAAGTTTATCTTAACTGTAGATATCGTTTGTACAGATATACTTAAAAGGATAATAAATTAAAATAACTGAAAACTTACATGCCCTGATACACAAGCAAGCAATCATTGATCACGTTTTTAAAAGATTTTATCTTAAATCTGTTCTGAACTTATTTTTGCCGGTATTATTAAATCATATTTGTTTTACTTGTTGTTCAAATGCAAGAAACCTCTATGTCATCATCGTGTAAATGAGACGAAGAAGGGGAAAAAATAAATAATGATACCTATCTCTCGAATACTAGAACAGCATAAGAGCTAGAAGAGACAAATAGTAGGTCAAAAGATACCTGATAGGAAGGATGAAAGAGAGTGTTTTAACTCAGGATCGCACGAAGAATATTTAGATTCAGGTAAATGGTACTAAGGTATTTTGCACCCCTACTCACTATGAGTGAGCTTCTGGGAAATATAATTTATAAACGTGCTGCTTAGATATAAAAATTCGAATAATGTTGTATTGAACGAAGACAATAATAAAATATTTTAGCATAAGTGCCTAATGTTATTTTAAACTGGCTTGTCACCATTTCCACCATCCAAACTCAGAAGATGTCATAAAAATTGCAAAAGATAAGACTGCTACATAAGGTAAAACAACTATTTAAAGAGTAAACTAATCTCTAATTACAACCTGAATGTTGACAACAACGTTATGGAGAGCTAAATTACTCACACGATAGGTGTACATTAAGTAATGCAGTTTATAATAGCCACCTGTTGTAAGCTAAGGATCACAGGATCTTGCAACTCGACTACTGAACTCGATCCTTATCATTGCTTCTGCAACTTCTTTATCGCTAATTTCCCTTTTAGGCAGTTCAAATATGTGTAATCCAATCCCCAGACCAACAAATGTGCACCGACCCTGATCCTAAGAAGGAGATTTGAATAACCGATCATTTGCATATACAAGATGTAAAAGAAATTCAAGGTAGGTTAAACAACTTTGGTGTAAAATAAAGTATTTTGTGGTTCATTAAATCCCACCCAAAAATGAGGTTTTTGGAGATCAACTCAGAGTTTTCAATTCAGCGCCATCGAGTAATACCTCATTATAATGATTTTATTTAATAAAATAACTGCGTGCACAAATTAGAAGTTCGTCACTTACTTCATTCCAAAATGTCGGCCCAAGTATTAAAAATAATCCAACTTACTTAAGAATTTACTCTAAGCAAAATAATAAGGAGACAAAATGGGATAATAATTTTGTTTCTTTATTATTTTCCTTAGAGTAGATCCTGACCTCTAGTATACCCATTTATTGTTTATTAAACAATGTTTTAAATCAGGTGTTACTCAATGGCCTTTACGATTGAAATATTGAATTTCCCTCAAAAAAAACATTAAGGATTGGAAGTGAATTACAATGAACAATTTGAAACTGGTGTTTGTATTTGACTTAAAATTACTGTTTGGTATAAACGGAAATTAGTTTCTTGTCAGGCTAAACTCTGTGAGGTAATTTAATTTTTTTATTTTAAGGCTTTGTAATACAGGACTTGAAATATGGCCATAAACAGGTGGGTTGATACAAAACACCAGCAATGATGGAGAAGCATTAAGGGCCACTCATATAGTAAATCATTACTTAAGAGGAAATCCCTTCAGGTAGACCTTAATAACCCTTGGTAGGGGACAATTCAGACAAATCATGGGACTTCTTAAGGGACACTGTGGTTTGAGAGTGGACTTGCACAGGGAAGGAGGCTATCATTGCGAAACTTTGTGGGGAAGGGTAAGGAGACCGTAGATCACATAGTTTTAAATTGTGAGCCCCTGACCAATAAGGGACGTAAGGTGTTTGGCTTCCAAATTCCTGGAGAACTCTGATTGGACAAGCTAATTAGTCGATCACTCAAACTCGTAAGGGGAACAAATCTGCTAAGCTAGAATGAATAGGCTTTAGTTACACATTGGTTGCTTAGGCAGGACTGGTTAAAAAGGCCATTCATACTAAAAATTAAATGAAACTATCAATCAACTCAAGGCTACATGATAAAGGTGTAAATCGAACTAAGGTCCCTCGGGATTGCCAAGCCTTGAGGGTTGTGGATTCTAAATGACAAATAAACTTCAATATCGTCATTAAACTTGTATCATTAAAAGACGATTTTGATTTTTATAGGATGTTCAATTAAACAATCTATAAAAACACCACTATAAAGATAACTCTTCTTTGTGAAATTTAACTCCTCTTTGTGAAATATGTGTATAGATAAAAAGTTAAACGTTGACTATTATTTGTGAAGGACAGCGAGTACTTTATACTTTAAGATCGTTTCCTACAAAAAAAAAAGAAAAGAAACCTTCAAGTTTTTTGCAAGTATGTTAAAAACTAGTTTTTAGTCTCTACGAAATTATATCTATAAAGAGTTTTATGAAAAATAATTTTTGTTATTCAGTAAATGTTTTCTCAGTAGATTCCAATTCAATTTAAAACAACTAAAAGATCACCAACGACCTGTTATTAATCTTTACTAGGCGGATATAGTTGCATTTTTTTTTTTATTTAACAAGAACAATGAAGCTCTGTGGTCAGTGTCGGGTTCACTCGGAAAGTGCAACAATTCACAGATTCTCACGAAATGATCCCTTCTGAGATACAATTGTTACGTTATTTATCACGGACACGATGATGGGAAAATATAATGAGTGAATGCAATAAAGATCGCAATTCTGGCGCTGAGATGCAGCACCTAACGGTCTAAATTTGAGCACGGTCTGATCGGAAGATATGAACTTTATAACTTGAAGCGACAACGGGTTCATCTAGAATGGGTTTTTGGGAATTCTGATTATGAGATTACAAGATTTAGTACCCGAGTAATTAAGGTGTAAATATTCATTGAAGTGTGGAAACTTTTATAAATCAAAGGAAGATTAGGCGAAAAGAATAAGGAATATATAAATTACTGTATAATGTCATAAATTGAATGTTTCGAAGATAGAGCGTTTTATATAAAAATATCCTAATAAAAAGTGAGTGTCGATTACGTTTGTTTGTTTTTTTTAATTATTTAAAGGCCCAAAAACATCATCATTGCCTAATAAAAAAGGAAGAAAGTAAGATAAAATAAAGAACCAATAACTTTCAATACTGTAATAACGCCAGGGTCGGAAAAGAACAAGAGTTTGTAAAGGCAGACTTGGAAAGGTAAGAGGTAAAAGATCTAACCCAAGACTGGATGAAAAAAAGTTAGATCTACCTAAGATCCGTCGGAATGTACACCACGCTTGTACAATCATAATTGAGCATATTAGCTTCAATTTATTATAAAGGTAATGAGACTTACGTTTGTGAAAATCGTATTAGGGATATATATTTTTTAAGATCATAAACTTGCACTTAGACGTTTATATAGTTTTTCTGTTTTAATTTTATGACAGAAAATCGTAATTGTTTAATTTTAGTAATTATATTTTTTGTAAAATGCAGTCTACGAATTACCCAACGCATATTTACAAAAGAGAAATGAAATAAAATTCACCACAGGGAGTCATGACAAAATCCTTGTTTTATGAAATAATAAGATCAATTTTATAACTACACAAATAGTCATGTGGAAGACATGGTGCCAAATTAAATTAACGGTGAACAGAATATCTCGCACATCCTTACATAAAACCAATTTTCAATAAAGCTTAAAATGTATGAAAAAAGCGTACATGAAACATAAACATAAAAGTCTTAGCGCATAGAAAATGGTTGTCTATATAAAAATTGAATTTAATGAAGATTCTAAGGGTCATAATGGTCGCCTCATACAAAAACGTCGGTTTGAAAGTTATCTCTTAACAATTTCAAATTAAATAAAGGTCTTGAACTACTGAACTCACAGTTTTATTTAGTATAATCCAGCTAACTTTCGAACATCAAACTTTTTTACTTTTCGTTTGATGGCGCATTAGTTTCTATAGAAATAATCACATTTCACACTCAGTTGAAATCGTTTGTACCGATTTAGAGATAATCGAACGTTTAAGATCTCTCCTGTTGTCCATTTTCGTTTTTAAGCTATATCTATGGAGTTGGCACTTATTGTTACAGCGATCATTGTTCTGTTTAGGCCCTTAGAGCCTACGTTTCATACAATTGAGTCAGTAGTGATTAACTTAAAATTTATATTTTCTTAAGTTAATTTTTGGATGGAAACTAAACGTAATATACGGTGAATAATTACTTTTACTTACGGTTTTGGGCAACATCATAAGAGGTTTTGAAATCAATAATATATGCAATTTACATCATTTTTTTTAATCAATAAAAGATACACATTTTGTGATGTGTATTCTGTACGGAATTTACTAAAGAATCAAAAATAATTTACGATATACATTCTACGTATTTTCAATAATTATTTTAATTATAAACCAATTTTTATTGGAGAATAGTGAAAAAAATTTGTTCCAGAATATATTTTCACTAGAATCAGCAACAAAGAGTAATCAGCACCAACTTTGTAATGAAGCAACAACTGACGTAATCGCAGATGTTGTAAAGCTTAAATTAACTTAATTATTGTTATTGTAGAGAGTAACAATTATTGCTAGTCCGATACATCCATTCCACTTGCATAACAGGATATTAACTGCTTTCACATTCAACTGTTTTACTATTCTCTGGTCACCTAACCTAGCAGGTGGCTCAGTTTCACAATATAGGACAGTAGAACTGATAGCTTGACACTCATCGTGCCATGTAATCACTGTTTTTGAAACAAATCACTAGCTAGCTGACACTCCGACCGGAACAAAATATTTCGCTCTCCAGAAGATAGAATAATTGTAGACTTTGCTAGCGGTATTTCGTAAGAAGTATATTTAGTTATGAATATAGGCTAATGATAGTGAACGTACGGCATTGTGTGTTGGAAGTAGTGCATATCATCTCTTGCCTATGCTATACTTAGCTGTGAAATACGTGTTTAGCTGTTGACCGTGTGCTATACATTGTAAAGTTTGTGCAAACAGTTTAGTTGTTTCAATGGACTGTGACATGTGACAGAATAGTTGTGCGAATAATTATGAATCGAGATTACGTTTTGTAAATTTATATGAACTGTTAATATATCAAAAGGAGTATATTTGTTCTAACGTCAATAAAATACTAATCTATCTAATAATAATAACCAACAATTTCTTGTGTTTATAAATTTATTACGACAACAGAACGAAGTATTCTGTTTAAACTATAAAATTTTCATACAATAAAAACCTACCCTTAGATCTCTAATAACGTGAGACGAAAACAAGAGTTGATCAAGAGAGACCCGATTGGAAAGATGAAAGAACTAATCTAAAAATTGACGAAAAAGATGCAGAAGCAGCATTCCTAAGCCCTTAAGGGATTTCCTCATGGGGAAATGAAACGTAAAGAGTGACGTGACAATGAAAGGAGTAATATGGAGGATGTCTACGAGGCTCCGACGGTACATTGAAAAAATAATAATAAAATTGATTTTACTCTTAAAACAAAACATTTCAGATAATACATTAACTTATAACGAGTACAGTAGTGGCAATCCGCATATACCTTAGCTGGATCAATAGTTTTTCATGTAGCTTGGGTTAGATCTCTCACTTTCATAATTCCTATCAAGTGTCTCTTGATCAACTTTTGTTCTATTTCAACCCTGGCGCCATTAGAATATTCGAACAGTTTTAGTTTATGGTCCTTTCTTCCTTTTTTTTTTAAACGATGATGACCGAGAAGTGACCATCGTCTTTAAGCAACAAGAACAAAAAAAATCCAAAATACATAGATAATAATTATTTGTTTAAATTAAAATGAGTTTTCAGGATACCAATCATGTTCCAAAGTGCACAATGGTGAACATATGGATCACCACTTTGTACAACGATATTCCATAACCATAAGGTCCCAAGAAGAACGAACCAGGAACTGCTCCTCCACTCGTTACAATAACTTAAATTCGCAATGTCCTCAGAGTGCGCATTTTTTAAACGTGAACTATAAACATAAGCCGGTTACGCTCGGTATCGTGTTGCATAGATATGAGCAGCGGATGATAGGATTATCGGTTAGAGTTACGGTTTATGATTATCGTACTTAGCAACACGCACGAACGAGTAATCGTGACAAATAAATTAAAACGTTTGTTTTGAAAACAAATGAAATACAAATGTCGTGTGATTATATCGAAGGTAATTGTGTGTCATATGTGTGCTGCAAAGCTTTTGCTAACGGTTACTTGTCGTCTGATTATAGTTGGTTTCGTAGAAAATATATGAATGAAGTGTGTTGTTTATTTGTGTTTTTCACATAGTATAGAGAAAATAATTGGTGTAGAGTTTTCGCGAAAATATCCGTTTTTATGTCCAAAAAAGTGGTATTGGAAATAATGTCGCTCTTTCATATGTTCAGTGCTCTAAATATTAAAAAAAAAGAAGAAAAGTAAACTAATTTTAAAAGCATATCTTATGTCCACATATTTTTGCCATATCTAGGGCTGGTTATTTTTTAATTTCTAAAAACTTCCGGTTCATGAGTTGTCGGTCTAACCTAAACAAAGTTTCATGTTACAAAAACACAAATTCTCTATTTCTTTCTGGTGTGTCTGTACAGCCGACCGCAACTGTGACGTCATACAGACAGACTACCATTATATAGGAATTGTGTTCGTTGTCCATTCCAGTCCAAGATTAACAGTAATCTATCCGATCTGTTTTCGGTTTTTTATAAAATATAAACATTAATAACCAAACCCAGTGAAAAATCACAATGAACGTTTTAGGAAAAATGGGCAAAAACAAAATTGAATATTCACTTTGAAATATCGATTTCAATCAAAATTTATGAATCGATTAGAACGAATTTACTGTACAAATGAAGTATACTTATATTTTAAATACATAAATAACAAATATACAAAAAATAGTTAAGTGAGTACGGAAGAGTTCTTTAGCAAAAATATTTTGGCTCTGCTGAATTATGCATAAAATTGTTTTTTTTCCTATTTTTATTTATTATTACTATTAGCCTACTATTTAATGTTTTATTGTATACAGTATAACCAACACACAGAACACAATTCTCACAAAAAATACGTAAGTATCAGACGCGTTTCATCGACAAGGTCGTAATCTTCAGTGATACATGAGCCTCACCAATCAAACTATATCTCGTATTACTGTATGCCCAGTAGTTTCAGTGTATATTTAAACATAATAGGATTTTCGAAAATTTAAAATTTATATTTTATCATTAATATAAAACTACCCAGCCAACCAGAAGTTAAAATAGTAACAAAATTTGGACTCTGACTACTAGCAGACTTTCAAGAAAAACATTACTCTTCCTCCCTAAGTATACAACTCTAATTCAAAGTATAATTAAGGTTTGTTTTCTACTTAATTATAAATGGTTATGATATTTATATTATAATACTCTTTTCGAAGACTTTTGTTTCGAATTTAGTATAATACTATCCCAGGCTGCGAGTAAAATGTTTGGAATTCACAAATCAAAATATTTGTCTTGATAATTTTGGTTACAGAGGTATATGATTCCTCTGGATCGTGAAGCCGGTACTTCTTAAAATGATCCCCTGAGGGTGTAGTACGTAGATACGACGAAACTTTTCAAAACACCGATACACGAAGAATAATGTTTTTTATAGAAATATGTAAGGCCAGGATATGGAATATTAGTGAAATAAACGGCGCAAAATATTCAAGGATAACTGTCGTCAAGTCAGGACAGAATGTTGTGACTTTCTCTTTTAAAATTGTCTTTAATTATTATAATAACTTTATACTGAAACATAGGCTACAAAATCATTAGATTCATGTTTGGAGAAATTGGGATTTGGCATTTGAAAATTTCGTCTTATATCAGTTAACCCAAATTTATGTTCCCAAAAAATAATAAAAACACATCGGGATAAGGTGAATAAAACGTTATGACGAATGGAGTGCAATTCACCAGTAAAACTTGAAAAGCAATAAACAAGGTCAGTATGTGGATACATAAATGAAGAGTGTTACTAAATGAATCTACGTCAGAAGGTGCAAAGTTGACCAATGAATGGATAAATGTGTTTCAAGTACAACAAACACGCATTTAGAAACGCCTGAAAATACAGTTAAATATCTAAGGATGTCAAAATTCATTGGAAAACGTGATAAAAAGAAGAAGAAGAAGAAGAAGAAGAAGAAGAAGAAGAAGATACTCGTATTCATGAATATAAGTTTTTATAATAAAACCTACTTAGACTTATGTAATACAGTTATGTAGCCGTGCTAAGATGACAAACACACATTCCAGATGAAGTTATGCGGATTATTGTTAATGAAACGTAATTTATCCGCAATTCTTTAAGATAAACGCGATACTAGACGTAAGTAGAAGAGAATAATTGCATATTGCTGCAGCGTAATGATACTGAGATGTTGTTTCTAAAACATTACTGATTTGGTGCGTCCCGTTCTGCGGGAGAAGCCTATGAAATTGTGATTATGGGATCCTAAGTGAACAGCACGTGAAATTTAGGAGTCTATCGTTGGATAGTACTCTAAATCGTTGTACAAATTAATATGAAGTGTGTAAGTTGATACAACTAGATAAGCTGTGTCAAGGCTCAGTTTAATTTGACAGAAAGAGAGAATAAAACTTTGGAAATGTAAAAAAAAGAAACATTATTTTGATCAACTTACTTCAAAATAGATATTTCACAACTCTATTGTTTTCACCCGCATCTCGATGAAACAAGAAATCGGTAAAATTTCAAGTATAAATATTTTCACAAATAAAATAAGATCATAAACAATGCACCTATTTAATTATCTAAACACGTTATCTAAAGTTCAAATCTAATTAATCTCCAATGTCACGTTTAATCTACTTTGTATCAAGAATCAAAACAAACATTCACAATTGACTAGTGAATGATTTGATTACAGTTTTATATAGAATCAATTTGAAGAGAACACGAGCAAGGATTGTATCGAGTATAGATAGGTTGAATTGTTTTCGCAAACACTCTGACAACTAGAGTTGAGCTACATGTTTAGACAGCACTTCAAGACCTATGTCATTTCATGTCTAATTCCATTCTAGTTGTTGACCCTTGTATCATCTGTTTTATACATCACAACATATATTCCCTCTGGGTAAATAACAAAATATGTCCGTCATATTTCGCTTCGCGCAGTACAGTATTGAATAATGAAAGTGATATCAAGTTATGTAAATATAAATTGTGAACATTACAATTTGCAAATTACTCTATTATATACAATTTCATTTAAATGTTAATTGAATTATTTTATTTGGTAAAAAATTGGAATTATTTACTTAAAAATTTAAGTTGAATTAAAAATATTTGCTTTAATGAACATTAAATTATACGAGATTACCAATAGCATTTGTGTTATGTACAAAATTTCAGAGATAATTGATTGTATTGGTTGAATTTGAAACAATTCAAAATCATAATAGTTTAGTATTCACAAAATATAATTTTATAACTTATTAATTACTGATAGGCGTACTGCATTGAAAACATGCAATACAATTTAATTTAAATTAATTGTACCTTTTAAAAGTATTGTACCTTTTAAAGTAAAATGTACAATATTTCTAAATATTTTTGTAACTTAACAATGAGTTATGATTTAAGTGTCGGGTGTTGTTATTAGACATATTTGAAAACTGCCATTTCAGAATTGACCGAAATAAAGTTTACTTTTTTTAAATGGTATTATAGTTGATTGGATATACATTTCGATAAACAAAATAATAGGTGTTTTGTGGATAAAGTTGATCTTTATAAAATTTACACATACATCCCCTTAAACACTAATAACTTAAACAAACAGAAAACAATGTTACTGGATAGTTTGAATAAAATATTAATTACTATTATTTTAACGGCAATAAGTTTAAATTTTATAAATATATTAATATGACAACAGTAATTAACAATAATTATTGAGGTAATTAACTAATCAAGGGAAAATTAATTTTAAATATGTGTTTAAATAAATAACATAGTTGCGTACACATATTTTTAGACATTATTGGGAAATCAAGATTATCTTGACAAAATTGTACATAAATCATTGAGTAAGTACAATATTTGATTGGAGAATGAGGAGAAAAATATTTACTGACAATTTTAACTTTATCAATCGTCTAAAGTATAGCGTATCATTTGTTCAAGATACCGTTGTTGTTTAAAAATGTTTGTTACAAGTTTTGATCATATTTTTTTTCTTGGTTAAAGGTGAAAAATCTATCGGTCATCATCGCCTTATATATAAAAATTTAGAAAATAACGAAAAGTAAAACCTGTAGCCATTGAATACTCTAATACAGTCAGGGTCAGGAAAACACAAGAGTTGGTCCATGAGAGACTTGATAGGAAACATGTAAAGAGGATTCTAAGCCAATAATATATGAAACAATTTGTAGATCAAACTGGGTTTCTTCGGGAATGTAGGGCGGTCTGTCAATTTATTCTGCAATCTTCCTAAGCATCTTCCTAAGTACCAAATAAAAATTTTCAAGATATCCAATGTAGACAAAATATTGATAATATTTTATAAAAACTAATTTATAAATTTCGAATATTTTACAAGATAGTTTTATAAATTTTAAATTTTAAAAAGAGATCTCAAAGTTGTATTCCAAAATTACAACTCTCTTTAGCCTCCTGTCCATTTTAGGCAATGATACAGAAACTAAATAGTTTTTATCTAAGATACAGAGGTCAAATTAAAATTTTGAATTGTAACCTAAAAAAAGTTTGTTACTAAGAGGCCTAAGAAACTATCATGATGTTTCCTTCTACCCATTGGCGATTAACCAAAAGTTCAATGATTAAAATTGTTTAACAGTTTTGTAAATTAAAAAAATTATTGACGTATATTTTTGTTTAAATATTTGGTCCTCTGGAGTTCATTATGTCCTTGAATATTAAATATTTTACCATTAAATATATAATATACAACTTTACTGCGTGACCTTTATCTACAACTGCTATTAGCATTTTTGAATACACTTATCAAAAGTCTAAAACAAATAATTTACCAGGATCTGAAATAGAGGTTCCAGAAATATCACAAAGTGAGGAGTACATGTATTGTTCGTGCCGATGTTGAAGGAAATATTTAATTATTTATTCATAACCCAGACAGACGTTCATGCATTGTACGGATCTGACAATAGTGTTAGGAAAAAGACAAGTAGACACGGAAAGACACAAGTTTTGAAGAGCTGTCTAAACACGAAGATTCTACTTGTAAAATGTACTTCCGAAAACAATTTAACTTATAGATAAACCTTACATTGTACTTAAGTTAAATATATTCAGTGTGGAAACAATTCTAAAGATTCTCTGATATTTACTTTATAAAAATAGGGTTAAGAAAGTTTTATTTAGGTTTCTTTGAAATTTAGTTCTAAATATTTTACAGTTGTTCAGGAAAGGAAGTTAATTATTATTTGATGTGCAAATTGTTCAAAAAACAGAAATTTATTAGCAAAAGAAGGGCTTATCTAGACTAACTTATTTATATTTACGTTTATAAAAAAACAATATTTTATCCAATATTTTTCAAAGTTTTTTATTTTTTTGACTTCATTTGCTAGTACTGTTTGACTTGTTGTTTTAAGATTAAAAAAACCTCGCGGTCATTATCGCCTTACAAATAAAAGACAAAATAATAACGCCTAGTACTCAAATACTCTAATAGCGTCAGTGTTCTTAGAGATCAAAAGTTATTCAAGGGAGGCCTTATAGAAAGATTAAACAGAGGAATCTAACCCAAACAATACGTAAAAAATATGTATAACCCTTTAGAAAGTAAACATTTTAGTATTTTGTAAGTAAAGCACCCGTAGCAGGTTCACTAGAAAAAGGTGCTAAAAATTGTTGGAAGTCCTACTTTTACTACCTAATTATATTTGATTATGTTTTAATTTTAGGTAGTTGAAGCTCCCCATAGTTAGAAAGCCATGATTCCAGTTTAAGCTACAAACTAAAATAGTTCTTATCTCCTTCCAAATCTCGTTGTGACAGTTAAGAACCTCACCTGGTCCAGAATGATCCATACTCTGAAGATACTTGTCAATTCATCAAATACAAACACCTTCCACTGACTGTGTTCCCATCTGATACTGCTAGCTTCCCTTGGGATTGCCATATTCATAATCACTATCGGCTTAACCCGAGCGATCGGCTTGTAATGTAGCACTTGTTAGTTGGAATGGAAAGGTAGTTACGAATAATAGGACTATATAAAACTCACTTAATTCATTGAACAGTGATAGTTTGAGATTGATGATGGGTCAATTAACAGCGCACCTGAACGGATATTTCACAGTAACTATTAAGAGGCATCTTGGGATGAGTAAACTCAAATCACTATTTAGAACCGTGGAAACATAGGTATATAGAGCAGAGACATCCTAAATCTGGGAAGTTATTTGAGCGCCATAGTAAGGTTTAGGAGGAGATAAATGCTCTGTATTACATACGACGCGCCGGAAGGATCCATGGTGATCTATGCTCTCGCTTCTTTTAAGCACCTCAAGAGAAATGAATATAATATGTTATAATAATTATGTTTGTACAGCAAATCTCCTTACCCAACAGTTATCATTGACTAGCAGCAAGTAATAGATACAAAACCGTCTCACAACATTACATTAAGTGCCTCAGCTGATACAACACTAAATACAATTAGTTACCACTGGTGCTGTAATAACCGCGATTGTAACCAAGATATCACGGTTATGATTATATACTGACATAATGGACACTACATAAAAGTTGGTAGCCGGCTTTATAGATACTTAAGTAGACCGATGAAATACAATAAAATTATATCATTAGAGGGAAGTAATATGTAATAATCTTTTAAATGCTGGTGGAAAAATCTTGTGTGGTGATTTGGAATAAGACGGAAGTTTAATAATTAAAATACGGTTAATTTTTTGAGAAATGTTTGTATCGGGAAAAACCAAGTTCAAAAATTAAAATTAATTAACGTCATTACATATTTCTGTTCTTTGGTCTATATGTAAGTTCTTTTTACTTCCCCAAAATTCGTAGAATAGGGATGGTTATAATGGAAAAAATCAATTGGAAGTTTTTTCCTGATGTAACTGTTTTGAAATCCCTAGAGTCCAAAGAGTGGTTTTTAAAATGATTCTGTCGTTTGTGCACGGCTCTACACCCTAAACGTGTGAGTGATTTGAGTGAAATTTTGTATGTGGGGCATATTATGACATTATGTAAGATATGTTTTCAATAACATAATTTGGGGACAGGTAACATAAGAAAAACATGAAATAGGCTGTAAAGATTTTGGACAAATTTTGCTTGTAAGTGTACGCTCTAAGGATCCAAATAAATGTACTGGAAGTCATACCTCCAAATATGCTGTTAATCGATATTAAAAAAAAAAAAAAAAAAAAAAAAAACTTAGAGACGTTATAAAATACAGTATTTCTCAAAATCTACTACAACTATTTGGTTAAAGTTTTAGTAAAATATGAAGATTTAAAACCCAAACGTAAAATGCCAAGTAAAAGTATTATGACACAAGAATTTTGATTTTTTTTGAAATAGCTTTAAACAAGAGCAAATCGTAACCACTGTTAAAGCTCACTTTTATTTAAATAAAATTGTCGCTGAGACGTGTTTAGGGCACAACGGTACCAAGATTAGATTCCTATCTAAATATATTGTTATGATGTAGATGATTTATATTGACTTTATGATTGAGAACGGTCAAAAAGTCTTTTTTATTTAATTTTAATTTGGTTTTGGTGATGGGTGAATGAAAAAGTGTGTACAATGTTTTTGTACAGTTTTTTTTAATCTACTGGACCTCTTTCAATGAAGCTGATTACTCATTGTTAAACACACAGATGTCATACGTAAGGAAAAAGTACTTCTATCTAATTCAAAATGGTAGTAATTTAGAATGTTCTTTATGTTCACTTATTCACCCTGGCGTTTATCAAATGATATGATTTACCGTCTACGACCTTAATTCAAAACTTATTAGACACTAAATTAGTTTTGTATTATTTACAAATTAACTAACATTTATTAAAAGATTTGTAGCAATTTGATTTTTACTCTATTCAAATTTACCGTTTAGCACTATTTAAAATAAAGTTGAATGGGAAGTAAATTTTATTATCATGTTTATAAATTTATTTCCGATTTGTTTATCACTTTTTGAATTACAATTGTCGTAAGTAGTTTTAGAACTTTTTTAAAACTTTTATTGCTGGGTATTTCAAATTTAGACGTTAATTAATAAAAATCATAAATTCCATTACAAAAAAAAAGATTCAGCATCCAACTAATAAAGAAAATAATGATCTACAATAAAATTGAGTTTTCTCAAAATCCCTTCTACATAAAATAAACTCGTGCAATAGTCAGAGAAATTTTAAATTTATTTGTACTTGTTTTTATCCTTTCTTAACAATATAATGTATCACAAGCTCACCCTAACGAACAATTTTCTACAGTACAGGCAAATCTGAAGAGAGTAAAATTATTATAAAACTACACGGCTACTCTTAATTTTAAACATGTCCTTCATTTTTAAAAACCGTCTGTTTGATAGTTAGGTTATTATGATTAACTCTTAATATTGGTTATACCTTTGACAATCTAAAATATGTTTTGAATTTTTTTAAAAATACTCTTCATAAATATTGGAACAGTACATTCCGAGAAATATTGGATTTTGGAATAATTATTTGTGCTCTCAATTTCCCGGCTAATTGACACTAAAAAATAAACATGTTGAACAAGTTACATACCAAACCCAATCAGACAAGATGCGCCAAATGTAATTCTCAAAAGTTTGTTATTAGAGCTTTTTAGGAAAGGTAGTGTTTAATAAAGTTGTTAAAAACGCACGTTTTCTGAACGTCATAATAGTGCACATCACTTTCTTGACGTTGACTAGGCCCTAAGAGCCTTGTTGATGTGTATATTTAATAAAGTCTCCACTCGCTTCGCTCGTGTCGGTGACTCGGCTCTGTCGATTTTTTAAACTATACGATTATCACAATTTCTTTGGAGGTTAAAATTGGAATTTACAAATTGTTAATTTTTAATTAAGCGTTTACAAGTTGAATTACACACGAGATATGAACAAAAAACTTTTAAAATGGCATCTATTTTGACATACTGAATTCAATTTTTCACATTTTGCTCATTTCAGTCCCCTATTTCAAATTCCATGCTCACGTTTTGTCTTTTGGATCCACTGTCAAGGTTACGTACATACAACAGAAACCATAAAACGTTACGAGCTGACTTTAAAAATTCTTTTTCGGTAATAAAATGAAAAGAAGATCAGTCAAAAGGTAGACGTAGACATATTTTGCGATTACCAAACTGACCCTATACTTAGTATACATTTCAACAAATAATTACAATTTTTATATCAGTTTTCAAATCGAATAAAGTTTGAATTATTTCTTTTGGACTAGTTAGAGGACATCAATTAGTATATTTCATTTCAATCTGCTTCTTTAATAGGTTTAAATACTTCGGTACATTTCATATTTTTATCACAAAACAAAATCTGATTATGGTTTATATTTTACTCTACAAATAAAATCTCTTCTTTCTTAAATAACAACAAAACTATACAGAGAAGTAAATTAAGGTGTCATAACTGAAATGTGATATGTATTAAGTATTTTATTTCAGTCGGTGGTTTATGATCTAGATAAAGTAAATTATGTTTTCATGGAACACAGATTTATGGAAGTATTTTATTGTTACGTCATAGAACACAGGTTTTGAAATTACCTAGCAATAGTTCACAACTAATAAAACATGTATCAGATTTACGTAGGAAAAATTACATAAAAAAAAAGGTTATTTGAATCCAAATATTTTACACGTGAGAAAATTAGAAAACATTTTGAGTTACAGAAGAAATGTTATACATTATTCTCGGATGTATTATTTTCAATAATCTATCACTTTTTTCTTCAGATATGTTTGTTGAATAGTTAAGTTGATACATACATATCTGATATAAGTTGAATTTGACCTTCCGTATAAACTAGTCTATCATATAGAACCAAAAATTGGTACACAAGATCTCACAAAAATTAGTTTATTTAATTAACGCGTTTCAACGACAAAGTCGCCATCCTCAGTGATACACGAGTTACAATAACAAAACTATAACTCATTAACATTTTTGTTATTTAGTAAAAACCGACTTAAATGGAACATAATACGTCCGACTAATGGTAAGAATAGATAAGAAAGACTGGGATGAAATCATTGTATAGGAACAAAAGTTCTACATAATAGTTTAGAATAATAAGATCTATCGTTAGGTTAATATTTTCCCTTCCTCATTTAGAGTTATTTTATTACGAACGGTGTAAAAGTTTTACCACGGTGATTTTTTAAGCTCATTCTTGAGAATTTCTTGCGTAATATGTTTGCTGAATTCAATTAAAAACAAACCCACCAGTAATTCGTTTTACGGGAAAAGATTTTTTTTCAGCGAAACAAACGACACAATTTTACAGAACGAAATAACAAAGGCACACATTAATTTACTTAAAAATTAAAAACTCAGTGGATATAAATATAATCAGTACAGTCCCACTATTTTATAGTCAGTAGAAATAATATCTGATAATAGAACCGCAGGGAGTGCAAGGGTTTCATCCATAAATCTAAAAAGAAGCATACGGCATAAAACGGTATCACAGCCTCGGTAATGTACTCCAACCTCGTTTCAGCCCAAGTTATGTTAGAAGAATACATTACATTATGTGTTTTAATGTAAAGCGGGTCGCCATTGTATTGCAAAGGTGCTAAACATAAAACTAGATACATAAAATGGTAAAACATATTTCCATTCAGATGTTATCATAAAAGCTACGGAGTGGACAAGCCGAGTATTTTAATGAGCGTCACACAGAAACATGCCTCAGATGATGGCCGACATTATTTCTGTTTTATCATTGTGTGCAAGTTCACACATTCAAAACAACCAATACATTGAAAGTTCACCTGAGTTTTTGAAGTTAATTATACGAATTTACTTTATAAACCACATTCTTAATTTTGATAGAAATTATCTTAAAATAGTTTAAATGACGCAATCGTTACAAATGTCGATTTAGTGAATCAAGTGACGTTGATAATTTTGAACGCTTTAGTTGTTGCATTATCATAACAAAAGTTGTTCACAAATGTGTAACACTTTATATATAAAAAAAAAAAATAATAAAAAACCTATACAGAAGGGGAAATATATTTGATTAGGTATCGCTACATCAGTTAATACAATAATATAATTTCTGTCGTCGTATGACTTCTGTTAATATTCTTTATTGTGAAAGCGTTTCGGAACTGTAATCCCATCATCACAAATAACTCTTGCTAGTTGTAGGTTGTCGACGAAACATTATAATTAAAATTGTCACAACTATCAGCTGCGGTAAGAATGTACGCGCAAGGAATGCAGAGGATTAGCAAATATTTCATTTCATACTGAGCATCTCACTACTACACTAATTAATAACATTGACTCAATGGTTTGACACGATAAATACTACGAAATGAGTTACAACTGCTAATTTGAATGCTTTTCTTTACGATGACTGTCCCGCTTCCATTGAAAATTAATTAATAACTATCTACACTAAAATCGTATATAGCCTATCTTTCGCTAACACTCACAGCTGTGGAAAATCCCAACGTGATATTTTCTAACCGATTAGTACGGCAGTCGAAGGACTTTACTAGTCTAGTAGTCTAAATGCGATCAGCATATGCGCAGTTCCCTCTTCACCCTTCATACGTTGTCTTCATTCTTGTAATCGTCGGTCTTTCTTATTTTTACTCAATGTCTTTTCGTTACATTAATTAAGAGTAATTACTGGGAATTATTTACAAAAACGACGAAGGGGGTGTAGGCAACACACAGAAAAAAGTAACACCATTAATTAGGCTTGAACCTATGACGGTTCTATTTTTCTAACTGCAGCGACATAAGCACGCGCTCTGCCCACTAAATGACGTCACTCCCTAAAAATATATAATATATGAAGGAATAAAAATGGTGTAATATTACGTATTACTTTTAACCATCTGGTTGCTGCCTTAAACAATATAATTTATAAACTATTTCTACCAATCTTGAAACCAGTTACTACGCTACTATTGAGTTTTGAATAGTTACTGCATACACATTATAAATATATTATTTGTCTTAGCGACAAGATTAAATTAAATTTCACATATTTAATATAATTTAAAGCAGTTAGCTTTGACCTTAGTGAAGAAACTAAACATTATCTTTAACTCTTCATATACTAAAATTTTCCGAATAAGATATGTTGGTTTTTATTTTATTTTTGATCAAACATAATATTAGAACACGAGACATGCATTTTATGAGAACTCATAGATTTACACTAGTTTAAAAAAGTTTTAACAACAAATATTAAAAAAAAAAAAAAAAAAAAAAACACAATTTTCTTTTAATACGTTAGGAAATTGAAAGTAACGTAACATTGTATACAGTTGAAACTAGTCACTTACATGGTCATTCGTTTAAGCTTGAAGTTGCATACAAATTTAAACTTAGACATTTGCATGTTTCGCAAAAAAATACAATAAAAAACTTAGAAACTTTTTTTTTGAAATATATTTTTCTCTTTTTTATAAAATAATTATTTTTCTACGTCTTGGAAAAGTCACTTCTATTATTAACATTCGTAAAAATATAACAAAACTGGTGAATCTGGTGTTAAAATCTGCCAAAATCCCTATTGTCTAATTGTTTAAATAACAACAATTTCACGTATTTATAATATCTGTATTTACATGTCTTTAAAGTATAAACGTACGGTGGAAGAGACTGGAAAATATTATTTGTATGAATGCCGCTAGAAAATATCTATGAAATCTATTTCCTAATTTTATAGTTTATAAACGATTATTTAAGAAACTAATGAAACCAATGATTGTACAAGAATTGAAAAAACTAGACCAAACTACGACTCTAAACTGTTAACTGCTAACTTAGAAACTAATCGCAATAATTCAATTCTTAATAAAACTTTCAAAAACTACATTTAACCGAACAGCATACAAATAAATGTTGACCAACCTACCCTGCTTACAATGCTACAATATGTTTTGACTTAAACGTCTGCCTACTATACGCAATCTGTTTTTCCATGTTTAGCTTTTATTAAAGTAAATAAAGCTGGATGAAAGATTCATGACTGCAATATATCTAGAGGATGACAATGTCCAGGAACATGTTTGTACAGTCTGTGTATCCTGGACAACTAATCCTGTCTCTGTTTACTTACAGGGGAGTGAGTACTTTGGAATATTAAAGCATTATGCACTTCTCCCCAGAGTGTTAGGACTTTGCAAAAATTATAGAAACAACGATTTCATTCTAATTATTAATACAAATAAGTATATTGGTGCGATAATAATTTGTAATTCCTTAATGGAATATACATTCACTACTTGAAGGTAAGAACGATGTCAAATTAAAACTAGTTTTCTATATTTCTCCCCTTTATTATTTATAGTAGTATTTGCAATCAAATGTACTATAGTTCTCACGTATAATATGTTTTTTTTAAAAATAAAAGTTAAAAAATGCATGTAATTGAATATTTAATAGACTTAACACATTTTGAGTTAAAACAGTCTGCTATATTACGGGTTGTGTTAGTCCATTATAATAGTGTTTTTAGAAGTATACGTGAACAAAACGAAAAGCAGGTTTAGTACAAAGTGAAAGGGGTGTTTACATTACAAAAATGGTTTCTTACTTGTAAACATATAATTCAGTAAACATTTTCATGGAAATGGACTTTAATCATTATTCTCATTCTTCTCCTCAGTAAAGTTGAATGGACGAGTCAGATCATATGGCAAGTGCATAGTGTTCTCTCTATGCTCTTTTACATAATACAAGATGGATATTCTAGTATTTGGACCTTCCTGTGGTGATGATATATATTCTACAAGTCTACGATCAGGGGACGAGTTAAAAAGTCAAAAGTTTAGATATGACAATTCCTAATTCGTTTCATATCTTATACTTTATTGTCTACTATTTACATTTGTTTTGCTGGGACATATAGTTTTTCTTTCTACTGTTTCTCAAATTCGGCATAAATCTGCCTGAGCTCAGGTGGACGTTTATGCTTTACTATGATATTCAAATATTTAAACAAAATGAATGTATGATTTAGAAGAGAATTTTTGCGTTAACATTTAATTTTAAATACCATCCAACCTCCAGTTTACTGTGTGATACCAAGATCGCATTTAAGTGTCCATTTATAAAGTCAAAATAACAGCCTGTCTCTAAGGTAGAAATTTATAATGACAACGGCGAAAATCAGGTCCCTTAAACGAGAGGTTTTATCTTCTTTCTGTGGACATTAGTAAAGAACAATATATAAAAAAAAAACTTAGTAATAGCTAGGAGGTAATACAGTTAGAAGGCGTATGATAAAATTAAAAGTGCTATTTTAAGTTGTGTAATGCTCAAAGAGCGGGATTTTTCTGTCAGTTTGACAAAACAATAGTTGTTCCTTTTACAAAAATACAAAAGCTTAGGATTAGGTATTTGATGTGGAGTGCACAATCACGTTTTCAATAGCAACATATGAGAGTGTAGACCTTGACTAAAGTGTGGTGTAATTGAACCTCCTTATAGACTATGATAAACTTGTATAATGACGTCAGATATTGTGTATTAACTTTAGGTGAATATCTTCAAAGGACGCTGACCTCAGGAGGAAAACTGTTTCAAATGGAGAAGTACACAGATTGTAAGCAACTTCTTTTCCATTATTAAAGAAGATTAAGCGAAGCAAGCAATATTTGAAATCACAAATCTAAGACCTAAACATTTAATAACAGAAAATTCACCGAGAGTCGAAATATTACGTTATCTGTTTATGTAACTAAATGATAAAAATGGAGGATGATGATCTTAGAGTAAGCGGTGGGTTTATATTTTGGCGATACATTAAACAAAAATAAAAGAAAAGAAAAGTTATTAAAAAATCCTCAAAAAGGTGAAACATTAAATGTGGCCTCTGGCAGGCAAGACTGGCACTAAAACACCAGGGGCCACCCAAGTACTTACGAATGATTAGATTGTTGCAAAAAAGCAGAACTTCACACAACTTAATCTCACCCATGTAAAATTATCCTCTACAGTGCTTAGAATAAGATTTATTGGATGCTCAGTTGATGCAGCTTTAATCTAAGAACCATGGATAAATGAAGAACGCACCAGAAGTCTCGAAAATCAAACATGTTACTTGATTTATGAAGTTAAATAATTGACCCTCAGGGTGAGAATAAAATTCGCAAGGAGCTACAATATCTACCTGTCAGCAATTCTTTAGATGCACACAATAACAATACACTACAATTAAATAAATTAAGTTAAATAAAAATGTTAAAAATGTATAAATTCGCCCGATGCAAGGCGAAACAATTGTATGTCGGTAATATTATTAAATTGTTTTTGGAACTTTAGCTTTACAGATTATTACTTTCTTTTTTTATACGAAGTACAGGGTAAATATAGTAATCGCAACAAAATCGAAATCCGATTTCCATAGTCTCGAGAAACGGGTGATTTTTGACATTCTGCCGTTGTCGTTTTCGTCTGTAGGTAGTCACGCTAGCAACTTCAAAAACAATTTTGAATAAAATAACGGGAGAAGAAGAATTAGGTTAGATTATTTTAGGGAAAATTATACAAGAAAAGTAGAGTTCTGTTTAGAAGTAACTAAGAAGAAAAGTTATTTAAATAAAAGTAGGCCTGTATTTTTGAATGCATTCAAGAAAAGAATCAAGACGAAGTGAAAACAAAAAGCTAGAGGGATATTAAACTAATACACAAAATTGTGTTTGTGAAAAGTAGATGATGCTCTACAAGGACATTCTACAAGAAGAACAACATAATCTTCTTCATTCTAATCAATCAAATCTTGCATTAATATTATTATTATTATGTCCTAAATAATGTTGTGGTAATATGTAGTTTATTAGTAATTGTTTTAAATCCATTTATTATTATTGCTGGAAAAGGGAAGTAGGGACATTTATATGGATGTTTTCCAAAAGGATATTCAGAAGAGAACAACACTAAAAACGAAAGCAAAGTAGGTTGCTTGGGAGTTTATAAATGGCAGAAGAAGTGAATTAGTAATAGCAAAGGAATTTCCAAATGGTTTCTAATTTTAGGCCTTGGTTAATGAAGAAGCATGACGTAGTAAGCGTTTATTTTACCCAGACATTGTCCGGGCTTGGATGTTTTGGGGCATACCTGGAGAGATTTAAAGTACTGGACACACCAAAATCCAGTCTTGAAATGGGTGATTTTGACCTCTTATTGTAGAGCTGTCATTGATGTTCCCAAGAGATGTATTAAATTTATTGATCAATACAGAGATACATAAGAGATACCTAGACCAGAATATGCTAGAATCTAAGAAGTAATGGGATGCTATAGAAATATGCTACTAGCATTCTGAGCGGAAAATGAAAAGACATGAGAACATAAAAGCTTAGAAATGAATTTGCCCTCTTGCGAAGTAATGTAAGAGGAGATCGCAGACGCAGATTAAAAAAGAGATTTTTTTTAGTCGTTAGGTCTAGAAGGAAAGTTCGAACCCGCATACTACTCTCTAAGTCTCTAAGTGTAAAAAATTCCACGAGGAATGTTCTTCTTTGTAAAACAAAAATCCAAATATTAACAGTAGACTCGTGAAAAAATAACGAATAACGAATAACGAATAACGAATCATGATGATGAAATCGTTAGTATGTTACATTTTTGGGTTGTCTACTTAACATCTATTCAAAACATTACAAATTAGAGATATTGAAGACTGTGGTGTAAGTCAAATACAAATTACAAATCTTTCAAAAATATCAATGAATAGGGTAAGATAATTGACTTCCTTGGAGATTTATTAATTGCCAAGTTAAGGTACAATTTAATTCATTTCACAAGTAAAACTGTCAAAAATACAAACTTAACGAGTTCTACAAATTTCAAAATTAAAGTAATCAATCACTTCTATTGACTTCTTAATAAATAGTGAATCAAAAAGACGTAGAGAAAATGTTTTATATATTCATAATTATAATATTTCAAAAATATTTGTGTATATTTTTTCAAATAGATTACACTCTTATACTTCTCTAATTTTTAAAATAAATTTATAGGAATAAACTTCGAGTAAAGTTATAAAATATTTATTAAGCACTGATTTTTTCCAGAGTGTTTTGAAACTATCTTTACAAACTTCTAGGTATTGTTTCTTGGGTAAAAAGAAGCCAAAAACCCTAATACTACCAGGGATCTATCTCGTTTCGTTGTCCGTCTGTATATATTTGCACTAAAAAATTGTTTTAAAACTTTTCTATAGAATTAAACGAAATTTAGGTGCTCTTATTTTCAGTTGGTATGTTAAGATTCACAATTGTAAACCAAATCGTTTAAAATAGGCGTCCATTCTGTTTTAAATTTAAATAACTCGAAAACTAACCATGATTACAAGAACAGTTCTAGTAAGGTTACAAGAACAGTAATAGTGGAACTATTACAAGAAGATTTCTTTTAAAATCAGTTTTATATAAAATCCGAAGCTGATTTTGGTTTTAAAATTGGGTGAATAATAAACGAAATATGGAATTTCGTGTCCGGTCGAGAATAACCTTGTTCTTGTCCCCTTCAGAATAGGGCAATAGAACAACGATGTAATGAATAAATTAAGTTAAGTATAAATTTTAATTGGACTTTATTTATTTTTGTTTATTAACTGATAGTAGTTGTACAAGTATGACTTTTATGAAATTATATATGTATGAGAATTTGTGTAGTTACATATAGATATTACGAATTAAACCAATTAAATTTCATTCTACAAATAATACATCAGCTGACCTGTACGCTGTTAATGTTTCATGAATGTAACAATATGTTTTTTGCAGTACAACAATCAACAGTTTAAAATAAACCCTTTGCACAACAAACAACTCAAAATCTTGTTTATTTTACAACGAATTTTAAAAATAAAACAAATCAATAATGCTAAAAATTTACTATAATTATTTGACAATGCAATTTTTGTGTAAAATGACTAGTTTTAGAGTTATTTAAATTTAAAACTTTTGAATGAACGCCGTTTTAAATCGGGTTGGGTTACAATATTGAAATTGAACATCCTATGTGAAACTAACAATAGCAAAAATGTAACGAAATTAGGTTTATTTCTAATTAGTTTTGTAAATCACACATACATATAAACACACGGTTGTGTTTAATTTTGGCTTCTGTTTCCCCAAGGAAAAATACTCCGAAATTTTTAAGGAGAGTTCTGAAACACTCTGTATACATGTTTTAGGATACACTAAGATAAATTATTATTTACATTTTGCGTAAACAGTGAGGAGATAAATGTTATTGATAAACCTAACTAAACTTTTGGTGAGGTTGTGATTTTTGAAGTGAGATATAGAATTCCGGATCCGAGTTTGGGTTTTTTGTACAATTTTTTAAGGATGGTTGCTACAATAGCTAATTAGTTCGACACAATAGCTAATTTTATCTGAATTAATTGTTTAAGGAAACATTAAAAACTTAGTTTATATATGTTCTTTGGTTGAGTGTTTTGTGTAATAAGTAATTGTGTACTAAATTTTTAGGTATAACTTTCTACTGTTGTAAGAAACAACACCTCCAATCATCTATAAAACTATTATTCTGAAATTGTTCAAAAAATATGTAAATATCACAATACAAACATGTTACGTACAACATTTAACGTAAAAAACAACGTACTATATCTTAAGAAAATGTTCGCAAAGATTTTAGAAATTGATAAACATCCGTCTTTTTAAGTACGAGTTGGTATACTGGTAATATTTTGTAATTTACAAAAATACTACACCTACATTATTTGTTTTGTAAAGAAACATACGAAAAATATAGGTAAGAAAAAATTTTTTTTAACTGTGTAGAGATTACCATAAACATTTATTGTTATGTTTAACAAGTAATTTTTATTCTGTACTTATATTCGTATCTTTTTCAGTAATTATATAATACTTAATCCTATTAAAACATATATACGAATAATGCATATTTATGTGTAGTAGAGAACTAGGAAAGCTAGCGGCCATCAAGATTGTCATGTCACGTGAAGGGGTTGGTGATGTAGTTATTGATTAATTTTAGTGATAATTTGAAAAAGATTCTATGAGGACAAGACAATTTTGATTGAAGAAAAGGGAGGAAAGAGATACGTTAGTTTCCTAAGGATAGTAACATTTACTGAGATGCCTTTGGCTAGAATTTCGAAGATAACGGGGACTAGTGTGAATAAGGTTTTTTACAGGACTATTTTTTTTTCGCAGTATAGGTGGAATATGTTCAAAAGGCAAAGGATACATCGGATCTTCCCAATAGCGTGAGATTCATACTCACTAAAAACCACCTTCCTTCCTGTTAGTACCCCTAACGCGTAAGACAAAGAAACAGGAGATGTTTTCCATGTACCAAGATGAGAAACTCTTTCCATGGATGTATCGAGATTGTAAATGTGGTAAACAGTAGAACATACGATTGTAATGTAAATTTATTTATTTACGAAAGTAAGATTGTAAATGTTATTTATCCTTACGAAGGTCGAGATAAAGACCAGCCTGGTAAAGAGTCCAGTTAGATAAAGCCTCGCGACAGATCACGTGGTAACCCAGGTTTGGTGTATGTGGTGTTACCAAAGGATAATAGTTCTAGGGGGAAACGGAGGACGCGATAATTTTACTAGAACCTTATAGAGAACGGCGAAAAATTGGAAATAATATTTTTACAACAATATGATTTTTTAATTTACCTCTAACTAATCGATATAGAGAACTGACAATTTTTTTAATTAATAGGCTATTCTTTTTGAAGGGATAAAATATTAGCAATGGTCTGGCTAGACTGATAAGCTCGTTTTACGGATTTTCTTTAAAAATTGTTTTTCATATATATATATATATATATATATATATATATATATATATATATATATATATACCATTACCTTCATTAGAGCTTAACAAGATACGCCACATGTAATGAATTTTAACTAAATAATATTCACTATTTTACACTTATTGGATTAATATGGATACAAAACTTTGAAGTAATTACAAGTTTTTGTAACTTGTAACAAAACAACAACAAAATATTAAAGTCATTTTTTTAGGTAGTTTGTTTAAGAACACTTTACTATAACTTATGTCAGCATCAATAATAAGTAACCATTACACACACTAAATTTATTAACATCGCTGTCAACCCACGGTGCTGTCTGATGAAGTCATTATGCACTCATCCATCTGCAGGCGATTTCAATCAACCATGTCGAAGTATCGACATAAATATCAAGCCGACTTATGTAGGTATCATCTGTAACTTTGACTGATAATAACACAGGTCGGACATAAATTTGAAGATCGTAAATAAGTCACAGATACCCGTTGGGCACATCTGTGCGTGGTGTGTTATTGACAGCGGATAGTTTGTGATCTTAATAAAGAGATATCTGTGTAATAGTGGTGTATCTAATACGTTACTCAGAGCGTGGAATATTTGAAATGAAATGAAATATCTTTATTAGTCACTATATACATATACATGTTCAGATTACACACTTAACAAACTTAAGACTAATAAAGTCTGACCCCGAGGTTTATAAAAAAAACCTGTTTGGGGTGATTTACATTAAACTTAGAATCTATGACAAGAGCTAGAGATAAAGGTGGCGGCTGATCGGTTACATTTGATGATTCACCGAACTTTGTTAAAATTACATCTCTCAACATGGAAGAAACAACAAAAAGACAAAGGCTACTTATTATTTATACAGGACAAACAATTTTTCTTTTAAATATATAAATAATATTAATTATGCAAAAATAGAAAATATATATCTTAGTTAACACAAAAAAAACAAAAACAAAAAAAAAAATAATAATAATAATCTTACCCTAAACAATTAAGTAGGCTATTCTTAAACCCAACAATAAAACAACACAAAAAATATTCCTTATAAGTCATATCTTATTCTAAACAGTCATAAAACATAGAAATATTATCATGAAACAGAAGATATGTTTTTAACACTCTTAAGAATTTACTTAACTTTTTAACAATTTTAATTTGACGCGGCAAGTAATTATAAAATTTCGGAGCAAGATAGGTGAAAAACTTTTTATATAAAGTAAGTCTAGGTCTTGGAACATACGCATTTAATCTATTTCTAAGGATTACAGTAGGATTTCGAATATCTTCTCTTTGTTTGTTACTCTTATTATAATAAACTTTTAATACCTTATAAATATACAAATTCTTTATAGGTAGAATCTCAAGTTTTCTATAAATAGGTAAAGCGTGTTCTAATTTTGATTTATTATCTATAATACGAATAAATGAGTTTTGTTGAACAACAATTGTTTTCATTGTAGTATTATAAGTGCCGCCCCATAATGTCAAAGCATACTCTAACTTTGAATTAACAAAGGCAAAGTACAAAGTTCGTAATAGGTCCTGATTACAAAAGGGTCTAAGTAAATAGAAAATCCTTGTATATTTAATAACCTTATCTTTTATGTAATTTATATGAATCTTCCAACTTAGCCTGCTGTCAACAAATAATCCTAAGTATTTAATTTCATCTACAAGAGTAATAGGTAAACAGTTGCAGTTTGGTAATGTACAGTCAACTTCATGGTATTTGAGTAATAGGTTTACACGTTTTTTGTCATTTAAGTTAAAAATTAACGCTTGGGTTTTAGGGCTCATTGCTAAACAATTTTCGGTAAACCAAAGTCTAAGCAAATTAATATCGTTTTGCATACTGTTTTGTAAATCTTGGAGAGTTTTAGATCTGTAAAAAAGTGAAGTATCATCCGCGAATGCTGTTAACATTCCTTTAAAGATACCGTCACATAAACTATTTACATATATAAGGAACAATGGCCCTGATAACACAGATCCTTGCGGAATTCCATAGATTACTTCAACTTCCTCACTGAGCTTATCTCCGACTTTCACTCTCTGCTTTCTTCCAGAAAGATAAGATAAAAACAATTCATATGCTACTCCTCTGATTCCTGCTTTATACATTTTATCTAGGAGAATAGTGCGATCTACTGTATCGAAAGCCTTCATCACGTCCACGAAAATTCCAGCACAAAAGTCACCGTCGTTCATTCCTTCATAAACCTTCCCAAAGAAATCCAAAAGGGCATTTTCAGTATTCTTTTTTTTTTTGGAATCCATATTGATTTTTACTAAGGAAACCTTCTTTCTCTAAAAAATTTACCAATCGAGATTTTAATATTTTTTCAAGTATCTTAGAAAAGATTGAAAGCAAAGCAATCGGTCTATAATTACTAGGGCATAGTTTATCCGATTTTTTATACAAAGGTACGACAATAGCATTTTTTAAATCATTTGGGAATTCACCTGAGGACATGCTAAAATTAATGAGATAAACGAGGTGTTCAATTATATTTTCTGCAATACCTTTAACTATAACCGGCGTTACTGAGTCATACCCCGGAGCTTTGCGAGCACTTAGAGTGTTAATAATATTTTGAATCTCGGTACAGTTAGAAGGATATAAAAATAGTGAATTTTTTGAATATTTGTTTTTAGCGAAATCTAAATAGTTCTTGCATTTCTAATAAACGTTTTGTGTCGGTCTATATTCAATCGTAAATCATGTGCTACTGAACTAAAAAAATTGTTAAATATATTCGCAACCATTTTTGGATCTGATACTACACTACCGTTTGTATCTCTTACACTTAGCTGAGTTGATGGACTCGTAGATACTCCTATAAGTTCTTTAACACACCTCCACTGGCGCCTGGGATTTAACCTATTGCTTCCGAGATAAGTTTTATAATATTCATTTTTCGCATTTGTGATATCCCGTTTCAGTAACGTTTTGATTCTTACATAACGGTCTTTTAACAGCACATTTAGTGGTTCTTTCAAGCAATCCTTATACAATGCATTCTTAGTGTTTACTTTAATCAACAACTCCTTAGTCATCCACGGTTTCAATTTTTTAAAACCCTTCTTATAATTTGGCAATCTAAAAGATGATTGAATGCATGATTCCAAAATTTTTGAAAAGTGAGAAAAAGCGATTGAGACCGTGGACGATGTATACATTACCTTCCAGTCAACATTCCTTAAAGCTTTGTTTAGTATCTGAAAATCAATGATACGTTTACCAATGTTAGTTTCAAGTCTCTTGAATCGTCGATCGTGTTTAATACTTAAAGAAGTCATAAAATGATCAGTAACCTGGGAGTCAATAACCCATGTTATCATTTCATTTTCTAAGTTAACATTCCATCTGACAAACACATGATCAATTAGAGAAAATGAATTATTTTTAATTCTTGTCGGTTCTTTAACCTTACTATCGAGACCATGATTAGCCATAACCATCAAATAGTTATTAACACAAGTTGTAAATTCCAACAAATTTATATTTATGTCTCCACAAATTATCAAATTTTTATTTTTAATTAAGTGTAAATAATTATCTAATTCTATTGTAAACCGATTGGGGCTAAACTCTTGTAATCTGTAAATTCCTAGAATTTCTACACATATATTATCTGCTAATGTTATCCTGAGATGGACACAATCAGCTGTAACTAGAATGGGATTCTTTATTATTCGAATACAGGAAAGATATTCCGCCACAAATATTAATGAACCTCCTGATCTTTGTAAACAATTACATTTAGAGTAAGAGACATATCCAGGCAAATTATACATATTCGATTCATTTTCATCAATCCAAATTTCTGTTAGTATTATTACCTGAGGAGGAACATTTACATTTTGTAGTTTAAGTGCAAATTCATCAAAATTTTTCCTTAAACTTCTAATGTTTTGTTGAATAATTATAAGATTTTTACCAAATGTGTCAAATATATCCCTATCTAAAACTCTTATTTCTATGTTTTAACAGCAAATAAAAGAACTAATTTTATTGCTTGTTTTCAAAATCGATCATTTAAATTACACTTAACAGAGTTAAGTACAAATTTCAAATAATGCTAACAAAAGTTTAACATAAACACACATATTTTTTTGTCACACTACCTTAGTTTTTTAAGATCAGCTACTTGATCCATGTTCGTTAGTATGATGGCCTTGCTCCCTTCATCCTTCCTGAGGAAAATCTTCCCGTTTTTAACCCACACAAACGTGAAACCTTGTTCCTTTTTGAAAGCGCGAGCTGCATTTAACACCTTACGTCGTGCTGGGCTGAGACTCTCGTTGATGTAAACAATTTCTGCTGGGCCGCTGGATATTCCAATATCACTTGTATTTAGGTTCCTTTTAATTTTTCTTTTACGAAGTACTTCCTCTTTCACATGACGCCTCACAAACTTAACGATAATTCCTCTTTTTCTACCTTCCTGCTTTATACCCAGGCGATGACAGGCGTCGATATCCTCCGCTGAAACAGTGACTCCTAGGGTGTTACCGATGGTCTTGATTATTTCTGTCACGTCCTCGTTAGTAGCCTCAGGTATACCGTTTATCTCCAGGCAGTTAATTCTTGAATATTGGTCTGCGTCATCTAGCTGTTGTTCCAGACTTTTTATTTTTGTTCGAAGTGTTGAGTTTTCTAGTTTTAAGGCTTCAAATGATTTTTCGAATTCCTTCAAAGTAGTTGATTGTTTATTTACAGTTTCTATCAACTCAGGATTTATATACCACGTAAATTAGGATAATAATAGTAATAACAATATTTTTAAGGCAATAAAATAGTATAGAATAAAAAAGGCTAACGGGCGTTAGCATGATTGTGGGTAGACTTCATAATTTGGATAAGGAACTTTAATTATTTATCGTTTAACTCAGCTTTTATAATATGTACAGTACAAGTTTGGTAACCACAAAAAATTTCGAACTCCATTTTTATAAATGATCTTCGCATTTCAAGACCTAAGAAAACCCAGAAAATTATTTTATGCGCGGCGTTTCAGTCCTTCATGGTTGTCACATCTACCTAAGGAAGACAGCGACCACTAAAATTCGGATAGTATTTTGAAATTTGGTATATTTAGGAGATCCGACATTACCTGTCACCGAAAAGAGAGTAGCAAGAGGAGGCTCCTTCACAAATTTAGAGCATATAAATGGGTTAAAGCCGAAATGTTCACACGAGCGAAGCGAGTGGGATATTTTTAATATACACACGTCTATGAGTACATTAACATTTTTTATTCGATTTCATATCTTTTAAAATTATTAAAATTAAAACAATTATCAAATAATAATCGGCATGAAACTATCATTGTACTGTAAAGATGATAGCCACAAATTTTACAAAATGTATTTAATAAAATTTATTATCATAATAATAAAAATTTTGATTTTTTTTTTCAAAATGAAATATTCAATATTGGCTAATGATTCTATGAAACATTTCACAACTAACTGTGCAAATTGATTTCCATTTATTATGATATTCATTGTGATATGTACCATCCTTCTCTATTTTTCTTATTAAAACTGCCTTACAATATTAACGAATCATGCTAAAAGGTTAAATACACAGAACAAATAATATAAGTGTGGTTAAATAAATGACGGTTTCTACAATATGTTTCATCTTCACTTCACGTTTTGAAATTTTGTGTGTATCAAAAATAACTTATTAGGTATTTGTTTTTTTAAGGTGGGCGTTGATCGGTTGAAGAGAAACGAGTGGATATAGTATTTAATTTTACATAACTAAGAATTATTATTGGTTTTATTTTAAATTTAAATGCAAGTAAATCATAGGATTTCCGTTACACCACGATATTGTCATATTTTATTTATGAAGCCTTCTGGGCTCATAACAGTGACAATGGACTTGACAATCCAGAGGATCTCTAACTGGATATTTAGCTTTTTTTAAGTATTCGTTGGTTCAATACCTATAATTCACCTTTCCTGTTTCGTCAATCGTGATTAACTCTGGAATGGTATAGTACTACAGAGATACGTTATTGGTATAGTATCGTATTTTTTACGTTTGTAATTAATTGTAAACATTTGTGGTTGCCATGAAAATAAAACAACAACAATTTGCATAACTAATTATTGTTTATTACTGTTAAAAGTGTTATAAACACATAAATTTGGTTACAATAATTAATAAATTTTGTATTAAAGTAAAAAAATGTTTTTTGAATGTGAAACATTTGAAAATAGCTTAAGTTAATTTTTGTTTTATATAAAGAATTAACATAGAGTCAGTAACAAGGGTATTTGACGAGTTTCAACCAAAATCTAATAATTGCAAAGATTTCCAACAATTTCAAAGTCCCTTTTGTGTGCTCCAAACAGTTTGCTGAATTGCAGCCACAGTATTGGGTTTGCGTTAGCCTCCGTAATTAAAGTTCAAAAGTTAATTGAAAGTTTGCATACCATCTTAAAAGTAAACTATAAGTGAAGCCCTGATATATTTAGTTATTTTTATATGCGTATCGGCCGAAATTCAGAAGTTCTCAGCACAGCTATGACACACCTCTCCTTGATGCTCCAAGCAGAACGCTAAGTCACCTATATCATTGTCACTGTCAGTTTCGTCTATTATTTTGTCTATTTCTGAAGGTCTAAGTGCCATTGTAAACAAAAACAGTTTGTATAAAGTACAGAAATTAATATCAGCTTTATCAGCTAAAATATTTATAATAGAAATTTTAAATGTAATCACAAAAAACCCTAAACACAATCAAACAGAAAAAGTTACGTTATTGGTATACATTCGTAGAAATTACACAAGGGTAGTTCCTGACCGAGTATGCATCTTTCTAAAACCAGTTCCACTATCTTACTGACCTTGGTGGAGGATGGGGAGAGCTTACACAAAGGGCTGGTAAAGTCGTAGCGCAAACAAAACAGTACCAGCCAAAATTACGATAGAATACCATTCAATTTTGAAACACTTTTTCAGTATTAACTGCTTCACGTAAACCAAAACTGGCAATTAGAGAAACAAAGTTCGATTTAGATATCTCAGAACCCTGGTTTTAGATAGAATAAAACTCGAACACAAAATTTCACAAAAAATGTGTTTACTTAATCAAACGTGTTTCAACTATAGTTTAGTTATTGGTGCTCATGTATCACTGAGGATGGTGACTTTGTCGTTGAAACGCGTTTAATTAAGTAACGTATTTTTTGTGAGATCTTGTGTTCGAGTTTTATTCTATCTAATATTATCTCACAAGTCTAGCTGAATATTTATTTATATAACCCTGGTTTTGAACATTTTTCTAATAATTTTGAAAAAACCGACAACAGAGAAATAGGTCTATTATTTTCAATAGAAAAATAATTTCAAATTAATAACTTAATAATATCTTTTTATTTCCCCCAAAATAAAAATACTCAGACAACTTTTTATCTTTATTATTATTATTTTAATTTTTACGTAAGTAATTGGAAGTCTTGTGCTGGCCATATCAACTATATTTTGGAAGACGTGAATATTTATATCATCGGGTTAAAATGTAAGTGAAATACAAGAAGCCTTAGCATAAAGTTTTAAAGGATATTGAATAAGTTTTATCTGTTACATCACTGGACATTGTAGTAGTGTAGTAGATTATTCCAGTCCTGTTCCAACACTTACGCTATTCGTCGTATTCGGGGGATGGGGGTATTTCTCAATGTCTCTATGTCCTTTTTTTCTTTATTTTATAATTTTGTTTTATATAAGGCGATCATGATCTAGAAATATGTCGTCTTAAAAAAAAAAAAAGTGACAAAATTTTATTTTAAAGATAAGAGTGGTAATTGTATTTTTATTTATTCTGTTTTTAACAGGTTTCCAATTATTTGTATATAAGTAGTAGATTTTAATCTGGAATTTTCAAGACATCAATATGTTTAAAAACGTAATTACAACTGTCTAAATATGAACTAAAAGAAGGCTAAAAAAAGTGGCAATAAATTTGAAATAAATTGAGAAAATAGAACTAAATAATTAGAAAATACCATTACCATCAGTATAATATGATTTAATTTTTGTATATGCCATTCCGTTTACTCAAACAAATACAATTGTTTAAGTTTATAGAAACATAACTTGTAGTATTACTTTCATAGAAATATTGATTTATTGAACGAACTCATATATTTTCAAATAACCTGAAACGTCATCAAATAATCCTGAGACAAAAGATAAAGAGAAAAGAAAGTCATAAATATTACACAAGATTCTTGTTGAACATAAACATGTTTTGTTTGAGTTTTATTAAATTTAAAATAATTTAACCAGTGTTGCAGCAACACGGTAGTAACAGCTTGGTGTCGCAGTTTGGTCATAAAACAAAAGTTCAGTGTCATAAAAGTCATATGTCATAAAACAAAACTCTAGACGCTACGTAGTTATAAATTAAAATGTAAGTGAATTTTAAAGTAAAATTTTACAAAACTTACAGGGTATATAGTTTTGTTTATTTGGTTTTCTTATAGATATTTCTGTATTTAAAATGTATTGAAATTACGAAACTTCAATGAGATTTCCAAATCCAGGTCGATCCAGGTACAAAACCTTGGAAGAAACATCGATTTCAAGGAATTAGGTACTGATATTGATTTTAAGCACACTTACTAATTATTATTACTATTTTTTATAATCTTGTGTCATTAATGACCTTAATACCTGTTCTTATTATCTTATATCCCACTCTCCTTACATATTTTACTATCTATTAATTTCTGTGAACATCTACTTGAATGCGTTATGTAGCCTCCATATATTTATACAGATATAATTATAAACACATTTTCTGCACTTAGTAATACACTTAGTGTTTCTACAAATTTTATAAATAATATTTTTCAAGAACCCCCACTTGTTCGAAAATTCCCCAAAAAAGTCTACTTTAATATTGTTCATGAGGTAAATGTAGGGAAAATATAAAACATAAGTAATTATTTATATTTTTTTCTGAGAATTTTGGTTTCACTATCTCAACCCGTTTTACGAAAAAATAAAACATAAAATAAGGCACATTTATCAGATACTAATAATTTTACAAATATGTAAAATAAATAGTGATTCGTTAGGATCACCGTGAACTACAAATATGAGACAGTTTTTACACAAAATCGAAGGGAAGAAGAACACTCCACTATAAAAATGAAGTCCTGCCGAGGACATAGAGCCATAAACTATAAAATGCAATAGAATTAAAGTCTTTTGTGACATGAAATTACCATATTAAATATTTAAAATTTCTTGAGCACAAAGACAAAGTTTAGTATATGACATATCAGTCGTATATTTTATTAGACTTTCTTCAGTTTTAATAATTTCTTGATTCACTACTCTCCCTGTTGAGTTACGTCTTACAGACCCCAGTGTTTGCATCTCTCGAGACTATTACAAAAAATCAACAACAAAAGTCGTTTAAACGTAGTTTGTTTCATTTTTATTTGAGATAAATCATAACAGTTGTTATGTTTTTATGATTCAAGATGTAGGCGCACAATTAAGGTTGTGTTTTTTGCTCATTTTTGCGACTCTTATAATAATTTGGGCTGTGAAAATTTAATAAAAATTGTTAGATAATCAGGGTTAAAATTATATTGTCAGGTATATAGAACAGTAACATTGAAAATATTTTAAATTATTTTTTTTCCTTGTTTAAAGGTGAAAAACCTCTCGGTTATCATCCCCTAATAAAGGAGGATGAAAAGAACGTAAATTACCTGTAATAAGCCTTCGACTACTCTCATAGCTTTAGTATAATTAAACAAGTATAAAAGTCAAGAGTGTCCTAACTAGAATGGTGAAATAAAAGGATCGAATTTATGAATACATAAGAATGGTGCATATACAGGAAGGATCACTTGGTAGCCTATTGCCAGGCGTGTACTCACTATAAATTGAAATGAGAGTGTATTTTAAATTATAGTCATTTTAAATAGATTACGAATTGGTACTACATCCAGAAAAAAGTAAATTTATTCTAAGGAATTCTTTATTTAAAAAATAATAATATATCAGTTATATGATTTAGATTTATTATGCAGGAAATTCGTTTAATTTTTCTTGGTATGGAATAAATTATTTTTATATAATATATCAAAATAAATCTAATCATATCTAAAAAATAAAATATAAGGAACTACGTACCTTAAAAATTGAACAATAAATTATATCATAACAAAATATTTTACAATTAAAAATAAAATCTAAAGTACTTTAAAAAAAACTTGAAATAAAATTATACATAAACAAAAAATGGGTCAATGAAAAATATAATTAGGTAATACGAAATCGAATCCAACTACACCGAATCAACACTCTAAAGAATAAAAGGATTCAAACAATAGAGAACTATGCTATAAAGTCGTGTAGCTTTTTTACTAACTTATCAGGAATATCTTTTGTCAATTCTACACTTGCTTGTCAATTATTTTTTTAATGTAACTATTAGTTTGTACTATTAGGTATGGGACATCGTTAATGAAATGCTTAGTAAAATGAAAAATAATAAATTAAATTGTATACTCATTTCTTACATGAATGAATAAAGAAATAACATTATTTTTTAGAACATTAAATTTCAAAAAAACGAAATGAGGTAATATTTAAACTCGAAATCACATTTAGTTTAAAACAACTTGTTACAGAACGACTGAAAATATTCAAGGCTTCCAATTGTTATTTTTATTTACAATAAAAAATATTTCAAAATAGGAACCTACACCCACACATCAAGTCCCGTTTCTTGTCTCACTTCTTTACGATCGTTACTAAAACTTTAAATTGTGTTTATAGCTTCCAAGATGTATGGGGACAGCGATATTAAGTCTCAGGCGGTCCCCTGCCGGCATCCAAAACCAATAGCCCAGAACCAAGAGCTACGGAAGTCAATAAGAATAGTATCCTTGTATTTTACGACAGCCTTGGGAACATTTTAATATGAAACAACAGCTGTGATTCTATTTCACCTCTTTAAATGGTTTCGCATAAAATCTAACTTTCTTATTATAAATTCCTGGAAAGTCGTAAAGCGAGAGTTTTATTTTTAATTATGCCTTTTTGTTGATTAATCCTGTTAGCAATTAAAGGTTTAATCGTCTTTGTGCATTATTCATTCGAGTTATTTCTCATGATTTATAATGATTAGAATGAACGGGAAATTTATAGTAGCATTCAACAGAATGATTCGTTTAGAAGTTTATTGTTTAACAATTAACCAACTTAATCGGCACATCTTGGTACTTACCCAGTCCAATCATTACAAGAAGATCCTCAAATGGTAACGTCCAAAAGTTTGTTTCTTCCGCCAGGTATGAAATGTTCAATTGTCTTGGTAGACTAAGGCTTCTTTACCAGGATTGTAATTTTGTTTAAAATAGTTACTACACAGAGCTTATTAACCATATGTTATTAAATTCTGCAAGGAGCTTCTAAATGATTTATATTAAGAATTCTCCACTCGCTTGTGTCATTGTCTTAGCTCTGGTGGCCCGAAGCTAAACAAATGTAAATGAACCTCCACTCGCTACGCTCATATGGGTAATTCAGCTCTTTGGTATCTCGTAACATTACTTGTAAGGTCAGGTTTCGAGATTACATTTTTCAAAATAACTTCGCTCTTTGTTATCCTAGAAAGTTGGTGTTGGTATCGTTATGTCTAGAATTAATATTTGCAATTATAGTATAAACATAATTACTAGATTTTTAAAGATCTTTAAAGACATTTACAGGGGTTTTTTTAAAATGACATTTTTTAATTCAGTTTTTCTAAATTTCAATTGGATTCTACACGAGCATACTAAAAAGTTCCATAAATAAAATTTTACGTTCTTATCTTAATTTTTGTCATCATCATTGTTCTTACGTGCAAACGACAACGATAACAAAAACAACGGATGGAAGAAAAGTCGAAAGTCACGTTTTCTATTCCTGAGGACATGAACCCTGAAGATCGCTCTAAAAACAGGTTGATATTTTTGTACCAAACTTACTCCATACTTCGTATTTTAAAATGTTCCATCAAGTTTTTGTTATTTAATATTTTGTTTTATTAATTATTATAGAAAACCGATCACATTTATAGAAGTTAGTCTGACTATCTGGAACGTGCCCAGAATTTTTATTAAAATAAAATCAAATTTGGTGTTAGAACTTAGAATAATATGGGGGGTTAATTTGAATTGGCTGATTTTTATTTATTTTTTTAATTAATAGAGATTTTCTTAAAATAAATTTTTACTCGTTACTTACTACACATTCCACATTTAATAGTTGTATGTGACTGAAAATTCTATACCAAAATTTTATATATTTTTTTTATTTGTTAAACAACTAAATTTTAATGAAAAAATACGTATAAAAATTTAATAGTTATTAATTAGATAAAATTCTACTGTAATGCTCTACAATTTAAAATTGAAATAACTAATATGACGTTTTAAATGAAATAAACATAAATTAATAATCTCTGGGTGTAGGATATTCTAAGACGGCTTTTCGTCTAGTTAAAAGGAGTCAGCTAGTTTAGTCTTCATTGCTGAAACTCTATCCCAAGTGGACAAACAATTCGATTTCCACACTTACCTCACGATTCTGGGTCAACACCGTCATGTTTTGAGCGCCCACTGGAACCGAACCTGGAACAGGTTGCACAAAAATGAAAGCTCTAGCTATTAAATCAACCTGGGACTATCAAATTTTTAATATAAATACATTTTACCATTTCTTCACAATTAATATTACATAAAGTAAATTTAAAATTTGTAAATATCTGAGCTTCAAATATCTGTAAGTGATACTTTAGTCAGCAATGGCTACACCGACAAAAAAAATACCATTATAAATTGTCGTTTACTAAGTCATCAAATAAACTCCATAAGAGAATTACCAATAATTTGTTACTTTATTACACAACTAATGCATAATGCTTGCGGTCTGTATAGTGGCTACAGACTTCTCCTTTTTGCAAATTATTTAGGGTTTTGATTCTAATAGAGGGTTAGAAAAGTTTCTTTGTTAACACATCGTCTTGAAAGATATTGGAAAACTAATTCGTAACCTATTCTAATCAGTAAAGTTCTATTAAACGCAACGGAAACTCGGTATGTTAACCAGATGAAAGCCGTCTATAGGAACACAACAAACGAAAGTGCGGAGAATGGAGGGGAAGAGATCTACTCCCCACCACATGTCACTAGCCAAGTAGTTTGAAAAGATGGATAGGAGAAGTACGGTGGTGTAGTGAAAGAAAGGGGTGGGGGAGAACTTTGGACATAGGCAGAAGTATATTCTATTGTTAGTTGTAGAGCTATAACATGTGAAAGTTATTCATATGCAAGGGATTTTTTTAAAAGAATTACATAACAATGAAATTATATAGGTACATTTTTAACAGCGGTATAGGTCAAATTTCAAAATGTATGTAGGCCTAGAATAAAATAATTTGTAAAAATTTTACAATACAAAGATTATACTAATGATAATCATCACAAAAAGGATTATAAATCTGTAATATTTTCTATACTACAAACATAGAAGTGGAATAAAGATTACAGTGCTAAACTGTTTAATCAACAGTATATTACCACTAATGTACAGATGATGCATCGTTATTGATTTGGTACATTAACCATCTGTAACTGTACAGACAATGAATCACTCATAGCTTTAAACATTCAAATTTGTTAGATTATGTAGTAATTAAAACGTGTTCCCAGATTACGGGAATTAATTGTAAATTAAAAGCCGTGTGAAGTACCTTGAATGTATTACGAGAGAATATTGATGAGTCCGCAATGCTGACAGATGTTAATGCCATGTTATGAATTGCAAATAGAACTTTAATAAGTCAATTTGTTTGTTCGGATTATTGATAACCTGTTCATGAGTTTTGTCATCAAACTTCAAAATACGTGATTCATTTTATCCGAATTATTGTTGAAAATTAGTTTTATTGAGTTGTTCCTAATATAATGTTAATTTTGTTTAGATTTTCGTAATGGCGGGCGATTAAATTAGTGTTTTAATGCGATTTATTGATAGTATCAGAGAATATTGAAAAATCCTTTACTGTGTTAAATGAGATGTACTAAATAATTTAACATTTGAAGAGTGTTCTTTCAAAATGTTAATAAGATATATTAAAATGAAATAAATATGGTTTAACTACAATTAACCTTGAAAGTTTTGTAAGATTTTCATGTCTTTTCTAAACTATTAGAAACATACACACGCAAATCTATTCCCGTTTCTTGACTCTCTTCTTTATGATCCATCCAAAAACTTCGTGTTTGTAAATAAGAAACAGCAATGAAGTAGAAATGAATTATATTAAATTTTTTTAAAATTAATTTGTTAAAAAATAATCTTTTTACAATTTAAAAGTATATATTTTTAAATATTGGAGATAATATTTCATGTAATTTAGCTCAGGGTATAGAATGACAGTTTTCAATGTTGTAAACCTTCAACTCTGACAGGCTGCCATGTTAATTTGGCAATAAAATATATGGTTCCGTCAAAACTTTTATCGTTTAAGTGAGTTTTATAAGTAAGTATCAAATATACATTTATTATTTGGGAACACCTTTCTCTCAAGGTGACCAAACTGTGGTTAAATTGGTATAGTACGATATTATTTGTTGTTTTATATATTAATTAATTTATGCACATTCTAACCAATCAGATTTATTTTTGTTGCCATATTCATAAATGTATTTATAATATATGAATGGATTTATAATTTTAAAAGAAAATTATATATTTCTGTCCTTTTTTTTTAGATTTCTTTTTAATTTTAGAGGTTCTAAGTACAAAAAAGAGGTTTAATGCAACAACAAGTAGTTAAATATATTTTTGTCTAACTAGTAGTGTTTCGTAGTTACTTTGTGTTAAAAAATATATATTCTGTTGTTTGTCAAAAATATCGTACCTTAATTCGTTCCAATCAAACAGCGACATGTTTGAAAATTTCCAGAATTTGATAACGGTCAAAGTGTTTTGTGTGACAGAACACTAAGAAGCTTTGTATATTATATATTAAAAAAAAAAATCGATTCAGGGACTATAACACAGTTGACTTAAAATATAATTATTGAATATATAAAGTGATTAATTTCTAAAGCAATAGCATCACATTGTCTAATAATTATATTTTACGTCTTTGAGAAAAGCAAATTTTACTTTTTAATAAACTATCCAACCACAATATTAAATTTGTGAAAATCAACATTTCTATGTTGATTGTATTGAAAATAATCACTGATAGTTGCAGCCATGGGTAAACAAACTAATACATAACATGTTATTAGTCATGGTAATTAAATAGTAAAGCTTGATTTGTAACGAAAAATATCACAATCTTTGTCAATATATGAGGCGAGTTAATATCCATTATATGTAAAAATTTAAATATACTATAAAATGTAAAAATATTAATAGCGTTATATTTAAGAAAGTTCAAGTAAATTATGTTTTTTAAAAATTCTGGAACACTGCATATTCTACTAAACTTTTGTAACACTCTGTAGATAGGTCAGACTAAAAGATTTTAAACGAGAGGGTAAACATATGTTTATCTAAAGCGGTTCTTGATATATCATGCCGCATCCATGTTTTTTTAACGCCTTGTATTAAAATTAATTGATAAATCATATTTATAAACATCAAACTAACTTAACGAATGTGTACTTACATATCATAAATATAATGTCTACACAACTTTGTGTTGAAAACAGATATCATAAAGATTTCCTAATTTTATATACTATTTTGTATATAATATATTGTTTTGGAAGCATTTTGATTCCAAATTTACAAATAAATTATCAATTAAGGAAAAGTACGAATGAAGTATATATAGGAATTATTTCACATTGTTTAAGAACCAATTTATTTTTATGGTAATAATTCACCCCCAGCAACTTGGAACGAAACTTATTTCTGCAATTTGTTCTAAATGGTTCAATACGTATGTTTTTAATAACTTTCGATTTTATTTTTGGAATAAAATTAAACTATATTGGATATTGTTTAGAAAACACAGACACTTTAAAATAGCTAATTCCTGTTTTGTCTATCAGTTTGACCAATCTACCTCAACATAATAATCACACATACTTGTATTATCCCTTCTTTACAATCCTCCCTAATACTTTAATCCTTTTTACAGCCTCCAATAAATGGGGACAGCTATATTAATTCTCACGGGGTTCTCTGGTATAGTGGGATTGTTTACCCTTGTGATATTTTTACCCTATACTGACTGTTGCTACTGTGTAACATTTTACAATTTCTGCCATCTGTATTAAAATTAGAGTTGAATACAAGTTATTAAATACTTAAAACCCTGTGCCTACTGTTGACTAATGAAACTTTTATTGACTGTAGACTTTCCTTTTTTCCAAAGTTATCCGTTTTTTAAAGTTTAATTTTACAACTTTTGGCTACTACCATAACTAAAAACTGAATTCTACGTTAACATATATAACATGATATGGAATAGTTACAACCATATACCGACTATAGAAAAATACAACTTTTTTTTTCATTTGTACACATTTCAGTTTTTTACAAGTTAATATATTTCAAAAACAGGTAATTCCGACATATAATTCTAAAAGTCCTTAAATAAAAACTGCGTAAATCAATACGAATAGACCCTTATATTGTTCCGGGTTCTTGGGAATATTTTATTATGGAAAGATCAGTTGTGAATAAATTTAATTACTTTAAAATAAAACATAACATTATTAATATAAAATTCGCGATATTTAATAACATTAACATGATCGGTTTTATGAACACAGTTCTAAAGATTATATTCAAATATGTTACTTTTTACCGGCATGGTAACTAACATATTTATAAAACGGAATGAAAGTTTTTATAACATTTACAATATGATGTTGTTTGATGTTAAAAATCGAAAGTAAATCATTGTCCAAGTGATGTTCTTAAGAAGCTAATTTTATGTCATTTTTAATTTATAATTTAAGTCGTTTATATAATAATTATATATGAATAATAATTTCACAAAATTTATTTACAGTGTGACTTACTATTACCACAACTGCACAAATGATCTATCTATAATGATTCGGTTCATTAAAGTAAATGTGGCTATCTATATTGAAGAATCTAAATGTTTTACATTCAAATTTGCTGGATTATGTATTGATTCAATCTTTATAATTCTTTCTAAAACTTTAAATCTATGTTGGCATCCAAGATAAATGGGGACAACAACATTAAGTCTCAGGCGGTTCTTTGTCGGTATTCAAATCCAATAGCCTGTAAGCAAGGGCTGCGGAAGTCAACAAGAATACTCCCTTTGTATTTTACGATAGCCTTGGAAACATTTTAATATGAAAACAACAGATGTGACTATATGTTACCTTACGTAAATTATGTCCAATAAAACATAACTTTTTACAATATCTCTGAACTCTTTGGTATCAGGTAACATTTCATTAATTCCTTTTGGTGTTGAATAGACGTCTGAATTTGTGAAAATTAGGTTTTGTTTATTTAAAAATATAAATATTGTTTCTTATAGTCAAATGATTTCTCTTCTTTGGTTGATGTGTTACAGCTGTTTCTCGACTAATCGCATTTTCAAACACTTTTATACGAAACACATATTAAATTAAATGTCAGACATGGTTCAACTTCATTTGTTTGCTAAAATTAGAGTTTTTTTTTCTTCTGTAATTTACATCTTACCTTTATTTGTGCAATTAATTTCACTTCACTGGGTGTATTAAAATATTGATGTTATATTTAAACATATCCGTTTGACGTTTTCCGATTATAAGAAAAAGTGTTTATAATATTTGTGCTGTTTTGTAGTTTTACAAAATTGATAACGATTGACTTGTTTTGTGTAATATGTTACTGGAGGTTTCGTAATTTTCCATAATATGAAACACTATCGATTTAGATATTATACTGTATTTGATATGTAGTAAAAATCACGACTACAATAAAATTTAGGGGATATTTTATGTCAAAGTATATATATTCCAAATCGGCATTCACTGAATTACCAAAATCGTGCAGTAGCGTATTCTTTTTTAATCAACACATTTGTTGTTGCAGGTTTACTAATAATATGACTGTTAATAAAGCAAAATAATTATTGCAATATTTTAGTAATAAATATATTCAAGAAGATATTGAATTATGAGAAAATGATTTTCAAGTCGAATTATAAAAAGCTATTGCATAAGCAAGAGCGTCCTTTTAATAATTATAATTTAATGACATTTAAACAAAATTGCAACCCTCGTACTTATATTATAATTTATAATGGATAATTCTCTTCAAAGCTGTCATTAAAGGTAGATTTTTACGTGATTATGAAAAAAAGTACATGATGAATTAAAACAATTAAATAATAATTATAAGTAGTACTGTAACTAACGATAGTTAAAAGTAACAGAATATACATTTCTATCTGAAAATAACGTACTTAACCAGGTTTTCTAGACATACACTAAAAAGAAAGATAATCCTTATTATATTCAATGCCACAGTTTCAAACGGTTTATTATCTTTAAAATAATTTAACTTAAAACATATCTTTTATTTTAATTTTTTATATACTAAAGTAAATTTAAAAAAAAATAAAGATAAATAATATATTCCGATAATTATAATTTGAAACCATAATCTAATTGCTACCAGATCTGCTACGGATGAGTTCCAACTTGTGTAGCATATATGCAATAAACATACCTTAACAACTTCCCAAGCCAAAACACTGCTGCCAGATAAATAAGCGTTAATTTTTTATTAATTAGTATTTTGTGGTATCTAAGTCACTGTTTAAAATTACTTATAACTTTTAATTAACATATTTGGTCTGTCACGTGACTTCTTGTGGAGATTCAACATGTTTCGGAGCGTTACTCCACCATCAGGAATAGTTAATCACTCTGAAGAGGTCGGAGTTTGTACCATATCTGTAATTGTTTTATAAATATTATAAGTGGCAAGGAAGGAAACTGGGATATTGAGTTTCTTGAATGATTTTTTTCTGAACGTCAGGTAGTAAAATGTTTTATTCTGTTGAGATGTATTTGTGCTTACCAGTGTAAGTTATAAGTCATTTTTAATTATATTATGTACGTTTACGAGATCATCAGGACCTAGTTTTAGACAAAATGGAAACTGAGAATAAAATTAATGAATCTTAATAGGTGTTTGTTTGCACGGAAGGGCTGGGTAAATAACATGACGTTTCAATTTACTTGTTACACAACATATTTTCCATGTGGATTGCAATTGTTGACCATTGCTTTTCCTTTTGTCTGAAGTTTGTAAAAACAACTTTCAATAAAGCCTACATAAGAAGTACTTGAAACAAAAAGAATGTAGGTCTATCTTATTATGTATTTTATTTGTTCAATTAATCCAAATTTTCTCTAACGTGTGTATGAAAATCAATATCATATTCGTCTTAAAATTTTCAACACTGTCCACACTAACTTTAACCACAAAACGTAGAATGAATTATATGCATAATTGTGACCAATTAATATAATTCTCGTTTGACAAAAGAACATTATTTGAAAAGATTGTTCAATAATAAATAACCACACTACGATCACTGCCACAAAAACATTCTTTAAATGTATTTAATAAAATTAATTATGGTTAGTTTAGGATAACGATTATTTGATTAATAATTGGGCAAAATGTATTTACAATGGAACACACTATATAGCTACTGCTTATTACCATTAATGTACAAATGATGCATTGGTAATGATTCTGTTCATTACCGGATGTGTGGCTATCAATATTGAAGCATTCACATGTTCAATATTCAAATTCGTCAGATAATGTACTTGTTTAGTAAAGACGTATTAATCTATCCTCAACGCACAATCTTCCACACAGTTTTTCGCTATCGTTTGGTACACTCACTATTCCTAGGTAATTATTGGTTGCGATGGTTCTCGAACAAATTCTGTTTAGAACGACTACTTAACTATTCCGTTCAAAACTGAATACACTAGTTTCGCTTAACATGCATGGTCGCAACCGTCGAATCAGAGGACTGTATTTTTTCCCATCGTACATCCAACCAAAGCATGATCGGTCAATTCGGGCGGTCAATTTAAGTTTGCACCGCTGGGGAGGGTGCGCTTAGAAACAAACAGAAAAAACGTTAGAACGGAATATTACTAGGTGTGTTTACACGCTTTCTAGCTCGCCGCTCTCACATTCGCTTAATGTTAAATTGAATTGTATGCAATTAAACAGTATTGACAATCAAGTGGAAAGTGTTTTATAATGTGTAGACATGTGTGTATTAATTTGCATTTGAACATAATATGGTGACAGTGAGTGTTCTTGCAAGAACAAAAGTGAACAATCCTGCATCACTATAGTGAACTACATATGGAAAGAAAACACATTTATTAGTTCCAAGACTTAAATGTTGATGTTCTTGTATTGGAAGATGTATTTCCACTTGATTAAATTAAGGGGAGATGAACTGAAAAATTCGAAAAAAAAAAATTGTTTATTATTATTCATTATTTTCTGTACATAAGCATATATAAAAAATCAAAATACTATGATTTTTAGTATTTTAATTTTATTTATTATTATTTTTTTAAATTTCCTAACTTTACGTTTCTTTATCTGGAAATCAAGTATTTAATAGTACTGATTTGTTCTCAAGATATTTATACAATAAAAAATTCCGTGAATGGTTATGTTGCTCTTTGTTGTGTTTTTTTCCAGGCAAATGTTTGTGTACTATTTGTTTTGTTTACATTCTCAGTGAAAATAGGTTATGAATGTTTATTATATAGTATTTTAAAAGTTGAAAGTGTAGATTGATATATCTAGTGAGTTTTGTTGTTTTTCCTGTTATAGTTAGTTATCGTTACTGCTTTTAAAGATACCTAGAGGAAATAGAGTCTTTAAAAAAATAAGAAATATAGGTAATAGATTTTATAGAACTTTCCTAACAACACCAGAAGGTACAAAAGTAACCTAGCCTCCAATGGTAATCCATTTGCACTGTCAAGAAGAAACTTGGCTCTAGTGTAAATAAGATTGAACAATTTGATGGGTCCAGATCTTAAATTATAATAGGTTATGACATTTAGAAACCATGATTGAAAATACTTCATGTAAAAAATGTTGAAATTTCCTTGCTCTGACAGAGAATGCGGAGGGCAGAAATGGTCTAGTGAATAGGCTATGTACATGTTCTGTCAACATTGTAACAAAAAATGCTTGCATTATACTTCTGACGTGAATTGAAAAAAAAAGTTTATATGAGGATTAGATCATATGACATATAAGTTAAGTTCACAACATATGACGTATCTAGAACAAGTTTTTGATAAAATGCACAAAAAGCTAAAACACTAAGAATATAGGCCTAGTGGAGGCTTAAAATGAAGACGATTAATATTGGTCCATGAAATTGAGTGAATGATACGTCATCGTCCAAGAAGCTGATAATAACATTCATGAAAACATTCTGTGGAGTGAAGGGTGTATGAATTTTAAGATGAACGTATGTGTATACTTGGTGTATGATAATCCAAATATTGTGGTGGTTGAAATTTTAAATTCTACTAAGTTTCATTTCCTAGCCAAGGTTCCAATTAACAAATGTGATTTATAGAGTCTAATTTCAGTATTAATTTAGGGCACTAGTTTAACTCATAATCATTAAATATTATGTACATTCACGATAATACTTTCTGTTTATCTAATGATTAATGTTTAAGATAATAAACAATAAAACTATTCATTTAGGCCTAGTTGTTTTGATCACGAATTTCCCAAATATTGTGTTTTTGCATTACCCTCATGCCCAATTGAGTTATAATATTTAAAAATAAAATTATTCATAATATATTTGGTATTATTACAAACTTAAAACTTGTGAATATTTTCAAGTATATTATATATATTACCTAATATGTATTTTAATATATTAAATATTAAATAATATATATTTTTTAATTTTATTATATTATATTATTTTTGGTTATAGCATGGTTTACTATTTTTAACAAACTAAAAATCGTAATATGTTTTAAATCTTGTAAATAATAATGAGTTAAATATTTTACTTTCTCTTGTTATTTCCATGTCTAATCGGAATACTAAATAAAATAGAACAAGGCGGACCTCAATTTCTTTCTCTCATCTCTTGACAGTTCTTCCTAAAACTTTAAATTCTTTTTAAAGTATCCAAGATGAACGGGGACAGCAATATTAAGTCTCAGTCGGTCCCACGCCGGGATCCAAAAGCAATAGCCCAGTACTAAGAGGTGTGGAAGTTAACTTTGTCCTTGTACTTTAATATGACAGAACAGCTGTGATTCTATTTTACACACTTAAATTGTTTCCAATAAGACTCTCTTGTTACGCGTTCCGTGAATATCGTAAAGTAAGAGTTTAATGTCAAGCTATCCCTTTTAAAGTAATTTTTGATGTTTACGACACGTTATTAGTATTTTTTATCTATTGCAATTTCAAAGTTTATATTTGTCTTCTAAAATGAACCTCAGTTAAAATAATATGTAGAGTATATAAATATATTCTATTCTATGTGATGGGTAAAACTACTCGTGGTTTATAATAAAGTGTCACAAGATTTGAAAAGCGAAAATCTGTTGTTGACTTCAAAAATGGTTTTCAGAGTATTTGATTAAAGTGTATTTGTAAAATATTGTGAAAAATAATGGATTTGATTTGTTATGTTCATACAGTATATTTATTTTTTCCAGTTTGTAAGATGACTATATACAAATATATTCATTGAATTGTTACAGTCAAAATTTGTACTGCAGCCTAGTAGCATATGTGTAACTAATTTAGACAATAAATGAAATACAAACATTCTGTTGTGTTAATGTTTTTTGCAAATATACTTTTACATCTCGTCAGTATTTGCTATCGGAAAAAATATGATCTTTACCTATATTTTGCCTTTTCAGTAGCAAACCTGTTTAAAATTTTGATAAATAACAAACTGTGGACAAATAAATTTGAGTTGCTTTAAATTTTGTTTTAAAAAGTAAATTGAATATTAAAAGGAAATCTTATAAAAAAAAAAAAAAAAAAAAAAAAAAAAAAAAACGCTGAAATATGGAATCGTATAAGGTCTAATAAATCAACATCAGCAGTAGTAATTTAAATAAAATTTTGGTCAAAAGTTAAAGTAATATTAAGTTTATAAATTTGTTTTAAATGTCAATCGTTTCCAGCTGGGAGATGAAAATAAGAGGTTTTTGTTTTTATTTTAGCTTTGATGGTGATTTCCTTGAACAGAGTTGCTTAATGACTTTGCATTCTAAACATGGAAATAAATATATGACTTTTTCATCAAAAATATTGGTACAGCCTATATAAACCGTTATAAGTTGAGTTAAGGTTTAACGACTGTTTGTAATAAATATATATTGTAAATTTGTAACATTAAAAAGAAAAGAGTAATCAAAATTATTTGGTAGTTATCGATTTATAAATTCTCATTATTTTTATTATACAAATAATTCCAAGTTTTAACAATTTTTACGCTGTTTTAAATACTTGTACTTAGAGGAAAACTGTAACTAAAGGATTTACACGATATCTATAAATTTACATGATGAAATAAATCAATTAATCTGTAATTGTCATCATTATTAGTAATTATTGTCAATTAAAAGCTTTTACTAAAAAATGTATGCTATATGTGTTTGTTATGGACTGTGAATATCATTTATTGAATTTAATCGTGGGTTTCATTACTTATTCAGCATGAAAAGTACGGTAAAACTATGGTACCGGAAAATAATTGTACATTATATTTTGATTGATAACAGTGTTATCCTAAAAAGTAATTTTGGATATGTTATGTCCTTCATTCATTCTTGTCGTTAGAGTTGTAATAATAACGTAAATACAATATGACCATAAATGTTATTAGGAATTGAAACTTACAATTTAGGACATTTATCTCCTCGACAAATAGTCTAAGTTGAAAATCAAACATCTGAAAAACTAGTTACATAAATTGTATTCTCTAACAACGAACTCTCAGTGAAATATAATAATCAAATAGTTATGAAAACTTCAGGGGATTCGTCATCGGCATAAATGTAACAAAGCATGTACCTCTACCCCCCTCTACTCCAATATATACTCTGAAGAACCTACTGATCTATGACTGCGACACAAGTAAACCGAGTTGTGACTTCTGTAATAATAGCTACAACTCTCCTAAGGTCTTGTGAGAGATACGATAATAAGGACTAATAAATAAAAACACACCAATTTAACATTTGTTTGTTTGGAAGGGTTTAATATGTACAAATATGATACCCTCCACTGTGTTTTAATACGGAAATATGACATGTGATTATTTTTCTATTCTTTTTATTCTTGTAGGTCGAGATTTTTTTTTTGTATTTAATTTTTACAAATTGATTTTTTTTTTTCAAAAACATTTAAATGATTAAATTAAATTAATATGTACAGATTTGTTAGTTATAGTTTGTTATTTATGATTTTTTTTTATTCAATAGATCAGAAGTAGAATTTAATTTTTAAAATAATACACTTTTTCCACGCAATCCAAATATCCTAAATAAAGCTTACACACAAAATAGGACAAGAACTTCATGTATATATTTAGTCTATTCTTAACATATAATTATAATTTTCAACAAATATATCAAGTCAGGAGGAATTTGTAAAACTGTTTAAGAAGACTTATATTGATCATGTTTCGAGTGATGTTAAATCATGATATATAAACGTAAAGCTTAGTGTAAAGTAGAGGCTTGTAGTCGAAACAACAGCAATATCAAAGTGTGAGACAAATTAGATGAAGCTCTTCGAACCCCATGTCGCGACTCAAGTAGCAACGTTTTTCATTATCAGGGATTTTGAAATTAATAAGTCAGGTACAAGATTATAACCAGGTAAATTTAGTCACTGTTTAAATGATGTTGTTTAGAACTTGTTATATAATAGAAGCCAGTTCTTGAATAAGGTATTCAAATAGAAAAGCATTGCGGTGGGGGAGGGGGCAGGTGTGTGTTATTATAAAGTACTGTAATACTAAATTTCTTGCTATATTTTAATTTCAATACAATATATATTTTCAAATAAGATGTAGTTATGTGACAATATAAATCACAATAATAATAATAATTAAATATAATAATTAAAAAAATTAGCTCTTAATAATCGTTAATTCATTTATGTTACTTTTATATATGGAATGTTTCAGGAAGAGGTCGCTTTTAAAAAAATTAATATGCCGGACATAGATATAAACTCTCCAGTTTTATTTTTTTATGATCACCACTACAAAATGGCGGAATATCAATAAAATGGTACGTTTACCTAAATGATTTTATTTGCATAACCATTACAAATTGTTGATTATATATTTAGAGATTAGATATCACATGTAATCTGATTGAACACAACTAACAAATTGTTTCATTATTGTGTTGAAAAAAACAACAGCGGATCGAAATTAATTGAAGGTAATGCACATTTTAATTGCATTACATTTCTATTCATTGTTGAACAGCCCCAGAACTACATATATTTTATTTTATATATACTATTTGTATCTTTCAAATGTAGTCTTTATTTTATTTTAACTTTACCTTCTATGTGGCTACATGTTTCGCTGCCACAAGCAGCATCATCAGGCCAGATGTTATGTTCATCAAACACTTATAAATACACAACACTTGTAACACATATTTTTGTACATTTTTTGTACACGTCATATAATAAATAAATTATGTTTAACATTGTTACACTTTTGAGGTACCTCCTTCTTGTGTATTTCTTCTAAAACTGATTTGGAAAGATGAGCTGCAACAATTGAACAGAGCTGCACCTCGTCTTTCCAAATCAGTTTTAGAAGAAATACACAAGAAGGTGGTACCTCAAAAGTGTAACAATGTTAAACATGATTTATTTATTATATGACGTGTACAAAAAATGTACAAAAATATGTGTTACAAGTGTTGTGTATTTATAAGTGTTTGATGAACAGCTGGCATGATGATGCTGCCTGTGGCAGCGAAACATGTAGATGGTAAAGTTAAAATAAAACAAAGACTACATTTGACAGATGCATTACATTGTGGGAGGAAGTGGTTCTATCCAGAAGATTATTTCTCTTTTTGTTATTTATTTTGTTTTGCCCAATAATAAAATGAAACTCGTGGGTACTTTTCTACATATCTATATAACACAACTGTAAAGTGTTAAATGTGTATAATGTTCTACATGTCCGGCATATTAATTCAAAAATAGAGAGCTCATCGTGTACCACTCGGTATGTTACACAGATACAATATATATATATATATATATATAGTTCAAAATCCTCAAGGATCAGTTGAACAACGAAAAAATATGTGTCCAACAATACTTGAAATATTACTACTATTCATAAAATCATTAGGATACTAAAAATTGTGTGAATATTTTAGAACAGAGCTGTAAATCAAATACAAATAAAAACATAGCCGATAATATTGACGTAATACGTAGCTATATATCAGAGTTCATCAGGATTTTTTTCAACGGGCCAATTATTATTTTTTACATCAAATCTAAAAGTGCAAAATGAAATATTAAAATGTTTATTCAAATTAAAATTTTATGAATATGTGCATTCACAGTGAATATTTTTTATATTTCAGAACACTTATTTGATATTTTATTGCTGTTATTGTAGATTTTCGTAAATTCCATATTCCTATATTTTTCTGTTAAAAAACAATCATCTTATTTTCAAAACTTAAGCATTAAACTGACTTGTTTGATTGATAATTGGGTGTATATAAATTTCGATTTTACAACTAACAAAATAATGAATTAATCAATAAATCAATACTCAATTAATAATTTAATGACTGTTTTACTTTACCTGCTCCCTATCCTTATTGAACAACTGCATCAAAATAGAAACTAACATTCATTCACAAAACGATGTCCTGTTTTTAGTCTCATATATAAATATTCCTAAAACTTTAAATCTCTCTGTAGCCCCCAAATGTACCGGACAAATAATATTAAATCTCCGATTTTTCCATGTCTTGTTTACGAAAAACGTTTACTTGCTGTCTTTCAAAAATCATTCATTACATGTAAACAATATTAAATATGTAATTTGTTCTTTGAACAATGTAAACTACTTTTTAACCTACAAATTGAAGTAAATTTTAAATACCTCGAAAATATTATTTACCTTTCACTTTCTGTCAGACTCTTGCTTGTTATTTTCACCCCCCAAAAAATATCAAAATAGGGAAAAAAAATAAGCATTTAACACCCACACATCAAGTCGTGTACTTTGTCTCATTTCTTTACTGTTCGTCTCAAAGCTAACTTTAAAAGGTGCCTATAGCCTCTAAGATAACAATAGTACTATTCGGTTTCCAAACCCTATACCCAGAACTAAGATCTGCGTAACCCAATAACAATACTTCACGAAAGACTTGGCAACATTTTGATATGTAACAACAGCTGTGTCTCAATTTCATCTACTTAAATTATTTCTAATAAAACCTAACTTTCTCAATATAAAATCGTTGAATATGCATAATGTGTGTTAAAAACGTCTTGCTCTTTTTATTATTATAAACATAATATTATGTTTTTAATATCGTTATTTCGATTTTATTGATATATGTTACTTTTTAGCAAAGATGTAAAATTCCTTATTACATCAACAAAAATAAGAGTTATTACAAAATGTGTACTAAACAATTACAAAAAATACATTACGATGTAATATGATTTGGAACATTGTTACATGATTTAAAGAAAACCATGCTCATTGTCATGGGACGTTCTTAAAAAGGTTATTTTGATAATTTTAAATTAAGAATAACAATTTAATATAATGTAGTTACAATGTAGACGAAGCTACTAATTTGTACAAATGATACATTAGTAATGATTACGTTCAATGTGTGGTTATCGATATTGAAGCAATATCACATTTAACATTCAAATATGATACATTATGTAATAAATTGTATTCACTGATTAGTGATAATTTAAAAGCTACGTGAAATGCCTTGACTGAAGTATGATAGAATATTGATGAGTCAGCAATGCTGACAGATGTTTAGGGGATGTTTGGAATGACAAATAATAGTTTAATAAGTCACTTTGTTTTACTCTATACTGTTGACATTGGCATACTTTTTATTTTATCAATAAATGATTAATATAACTTCAAATACTTAAAAAATTGATTAATTTTCAAATTTATTAATGAAAATAATTTGTCTAAAAGACATTATGTAGCTTAATTTTTTATTGTAGATTGCTGCTTATTAAATATAACCCTTACTAAAGTTATATCAATTACGACATCAGATTTGGTAATTTATTTTGGTTATTCAATTATGCTAGCACGTTTTTTTAACAATAATATTTATCGTTTTATTAGCTTTTTAATATTTAAGTCAGAGTACATTAACATTATTAAAAATATGTATTATTATTTCTATTAAGATGATTCACTAATATGTAAACCAAAATTTACGATACTTTTCAAATAACTTGTAAAGATAATTTATTTTTTTTAATATATTCATCATTTTCATGTGTTTCATGAAACTTACATTTACTAAACTTATATTTATATAAAATTAAGAACAAATTCTTGTATACAATTCTACATAAAATATATTCCAGACAATATAATTTTGTATCAATAAACTAGGAAATAAATAATTAACTTTATCATATTTGATTATCAGTATCATTAACCATATTTTTATCAGGAAAAGTATGGCCACATCAACAGTAATCAGAACAACAAAATGACTTATGACATAATATTCATCTGTTAGCTTTGATATCATCTCATAAACTATAGTCAAGGCATTTTACGTCGTTTTCAAATTATCACTAATTTTACATAATTAGTAAACACAATATATTAGTACATAATTTAATAAATTAGAATGTTTAACCCGTGAATACTTCAACATCGATAGCCACATACCGGTAATGAATCGAATCAATACCGATGGATCATTTGTAAATTAGCGGTAATTAGCAGTAGCTTAGTGTACTGTGAACATATATTTACGTAATAATTAATTCCAACTAAGATAACTTAAATTTAAAATGATCAAAATAACACTTCTAAGAACGTCTCCTGATATCTGTGAATATATTTTACTTTCGATTATTATAAATGTTTCCCCAAATTGTATTATTTGCAATATAATTTTTGTATTTGATTAATAATTAAGGATTTGAATATAATTTGGTGATATTCTGTTTTTTAAATTAAAACTTTATTGTCACTGGAAAAGTAGAATCTATTTTATACAGTAATAATGTATTTTTAAAAATAAAATAAATTTAATTTGCATAAAAAGACATGAATATAAATTATAGACGATTAATAATTAGTAAATTATATTCATATTATATGATTGGTTAGTTCACATTATGTAATACTACAAATTAGACAAAAATATGTTGGAATTAGTAATAATATTATGCATAACAGCACGGGAGATGGTAGGCTAACAAACGGCATTTCAGTAGAGTAAACAATAAATTGTGGTTAGCATATGGATTTCCTATCGTATTAATTCTACTTTTCTATAAACGTATTCGGCTTTTCTCTAGATTCCATCATCTGTAAAGCTTGTGATTATAACTAGTAACTGGCAATATTAGATTGTAGAGTTAGAATTACAAACACGTTAATAGCTTTGTTATTTTTAATAGTAAAAAATCGACTTGTAACTAAAATGTAATATAGGCTACTTGACTAAGTTGATATGTTGAAAAGATTTATATATATATATATATATATATATATATATATATTTATTTATTTATTTAAATTGATTTGCTGGAACTAAATCCGGTTAAAAATATACTATTATGTTTTACCAGATTTTTTTAAAAGACCCATAGGTCCTCATATATAACACTAGTTTTAACTAAAAAATGCCTTGGAGGTGTAACTTTTTAAAGTGAAAACTTCTTTTGGTGCGTTTTTGCTGCTTAAGTGAAACGTCACGCTCGATTCGGTTACGCTGAATCGGGTTTACTCGGCTTCACTCGTCATAGAGCGCGCTCTGGTCGGTGACGCATGACTCGTCTATACTCGGTTCCAGTCGTCAACAGCCTCGTTTACTGTCCGACAAGAAGTGAATCATTCCAATGTTATTGTATATGATCAGTATTTACAACATATTTCAGCTTCCATAAAACTATAGTTTCATTCTAAGAATAAAATTAATTCACAAATATAAATGTATATTTTGTAACTAATATCATTTTATGTTTAAAGACAAAAGAATAAATAATTTTATATTACAATATTAATATCACCTTGTTTTTGATTCACCGCACTAATCTTATATATAACATAAATGTAATTTTATGTAATATATGTTAAAATTGGAAAAGTAGAACTTTTAACTTCTATCGTGTGTTCAATAAGCACAGTCAGATTTAAAAAAAAAATATTTTTGAACTTTTCGAATAAAACAGAGATGAGACCTGTTTCAACCACCCTGTGAATTAATGTAAGATTTACTACCACTATACAAATGAACTACAAAACCATTCTGAGTAATCCTAAAGCACATTAGTAGAACTCGTAATACTCGTTTAACGAACTATACATTGCTTTAGTTAGCAGCAGAAATTAGCAAGGAAATGAGAATCATAAACCTGACACTTTACGACGTTCGCAGATTTTATAATAAGAAAGTTTGGTTTTATTGGAAATAATTTAAGTAGACGAAATCAAATCACAGCTGTTGTTTCATATTAAAATCTTCCAATGTCTCTCCTAAAATGCAAAGTAAATATTATAATTGAATTCTGCAGAATTAGAGTTTATGTCCCTTTGAATATAGCTGACCCAAGTCTAGAAGATTATTAACACTTTCTAATGTTTTAGGAAGAATTTTTCGGAAATTGGATTTTATTGAGACTATATTATGTGTGTGTGCGTATTGATTGAGTATATTGGTTTTACTTGTTGTTCATTTAGAAAGTATGTAAGCAGAACCAACATATACGATGTCCACCGTGTCACATAGATTTAATGTGTCGTAGATTGCAAGATTATTTTGCACCTCTAGTAACATTTATTTATAAAATAACATTAAAATAAAAGTCAACTCAAATCATATTTGGTGAGAGCTTGCATTTCTTGTAAGACTAAACACTACTTTTGGTGCTAATAGATAAAAATATAAGACTTATAAAATTCTTCATAACGTTAAAAAAAACGCAAAATAAATTACAACTATTGTAGTAATAGGAAATACAGAATAGGAGAAAGTATGGATTTATCATAGCCAAACATTATGATTGTTAAATATTTTTAAGAACGGCACTTAAAATTGGTATAAAAAATATTTGAATATGGAATAAAATCATTGTTAAATTTTAAATAAAGTTACCATTTTACAATAAATATCATACATATACTTTATTTTCGGAAGATGATAAGTTCAGTAGTAATAATATTTAAGACGTACATAATACAGTATATGTTTCGGGAAATATTAAAAAAGAGGGTAATAAAGACCCTGTAGTCAAGGCAAAAGACAATGTATCAAAATAAAATTAAGCAAGTCTAGTACTCGTGATACTGTCAATTACAAACATTTTTCTTTTTCGAGGAAATTAAGGAACCATGTGCAAGATTAAAAGTAACTTCAGTCACTGGATTGTGTGTATTTATAATGAGATGACTATTTTACATGACATATTATGTTTTTTACTTAACCTCAGGGCCTCATTTTAGTGTGTATGGGTTTGGTAATCCCGAGGTGATCTAGCTGGATCTACACAATTTTTTAGTGGAAATTAAATTGTGAAACTTCCCCTGTCAAAAGTAAAATTAATTTATGATATCATAAATAAACAAGTTTATTTTACATAGCAGTGCTAATATTTATAAAAATAAAATCTGTGTTTCTCGTCATCCCGCAACTATCAGTCTTAAGAATATGTGCAAAATATAACTTATATAATATAATATTTAGTAGATAGTTTTAAAAAAGATTAAAAAATGTTATACCACGATGTTTGCCAATTTTATAAAAAGAAAGTACAGTTTTATAGGAACAATTTAAGTAAGTGAATTAGAATCACAGCTTTTGTTCTATTTTAAAATGTTCCCAATGGTTTAGAAAGTACAATGTGAGCATTCCGATTGTCTTTTCTAGCTCTTGGTTCTGGATTATTGGTATTGTATACCGGCAAGGAGGCAGCCTGAGACTTATTATTGCTGTCTCAATATATATTGGAGGATAAGATGATAATTTAAAGAAGGATATAAAATAAGTGAGTATAGAAATGGGAATATATTTAATGATTTAAATTTTAATATTTTTGTTCATCTAGGACAGCTAAATATAGCAATGGAAACAAAACAGAGGAATAATAATTAATTGAGTTGATAAATTAAACTTAATTATTTTAAATTTTTTATTAAAGTGTTATTGGTTATATTATGTTAAAACACATTTCTAACTAACTAATAGTCGCCTTGAAGGGTTCTTTACAGTACCTTGAGTATATTTTAACGTGGCGCAATCACTGATTTATTAATTCACGTACTTAAATTACATCTAATAAAAGATAAAATTACTGTTCTAAAATCTATGAACGTTTTAGAGTGTTAGTTTTGGATTTAAATATTTTGTTGATCATTAATAATTAAAAGTTAAATGTCTCTTTATTTCATTGGTCAATATTTGGAATTATAATTTTGTCAATTATGAGTTATATAAAGATCAATAAAATATTTTTTTAAATAAGATTACCGAAAACTGTTTTATATATAGAATGGTATGTGAGGGAATTTGCACAAGTAGGTAATTTTAATTTATTTTTTATTAAAATTTAAAAACTTCTGTTATCAACGTTTTAAGAAAATAACTTATAATAAAGACGCCAGCTCTAATAGCGTCATGATCGAAAGAGATGAAGAATTTGTCAAGAGAGACCTGATAAACAAGATGATAAAGAGATCCAGCTTAAGACTTACATGAAGAAAGGTGTAGATTCAGTCACATTGTGAAAAAGAAGTTAATAATTTTACTATATTATATTTACTATAGGAATTTTTATATAAATTTAGCAACATAGAATATGACACATTTGTGTGTGAAAAATTAGTGACATTAGTAATTACTAAATTTATTTTATGATTAGCGAAACTTTCATAGTTGAAAATTAAACTTTGATCCTTGAAATTATCTGCTACATTATTCTATAATTTATAACTACAGAATGGAGTGGTGAAGTCAGGTTTTTAGAATCAGTCACTCTATTATGGGGGAAGGAAATACAAAAAAGTTCTTAGTAACTACGGATCTAAAAATTATAGTCAAAACAAAGTTTTTAATATGAATATTTTTACTTTATCATTTATAAATTACAAAATTATATAATATCTCAAAACCTTGTGTTTTTAATCTTTGTAAATTTTGCTTACTACCACTTAAAATAATTTATTAGTTGATTGATAAAGACATTTTAAACTTATTTTCTTAAATTATGTGTACAGATTGATCATTTAATATTTCCTACCAATGGTATCTAGTAAACTATTGATCAGTCGAAAAACTTTAAATATGGAACCGTCATTACTTTTTTATGGTTCCTAGTTTACAAAGAATGAAAATTTCTTATAACTTTGTGTAAAGAAAGAAAACAATAAAGTTAAATAAGAAAGGTTATTTTTAAAAGTTAAAACTTTAATTTAATTGATTTAATATGAAAAAATGAAGTTTTCCAACAACTCAGTAGTTTACGAGATACCAAGTTGCACAGAAAAAATGATTAATAGTTAATATAATAGTTGACTATAGATTTCAGTATAGCTAAGATGTGGTCACAACCGAAATAATCAACCGTTTATATCATAACGTAAAATAAATTACCTTGATTCATAGAGAGTATTTACAATTCCTAATATTGCTGTATTATTGCTGAAATGGTTTTATGTAAAATTGTTATGAAATTATCACTCTGTATATTGAATATTTTATAAAGACTTCCAAAAATTCCAATTCAATGTGTAAAATTTTCTTTAGGGTACATATTAATTGTGTACATTTATGCTGCAATCCAGGTATGAATACATGTCAACGATGTGCTAAATAGTTAGTTCATAGCTGAAAACTGCAAACGAAGGATTTACAATAATTGTCTACTTGATGGATTATTTACCAATTAAACCTCAGCGTTTAATAACAGTAATTAGTGACAGTTTTGAAACTACATAAAAAATCCGGTTCTGGTTGAATATTGATGAGTCAGAATTGATCTTTTGTGTGACATAAATATGTTGTTTAATTATGTGTAGAATATCCCAGTAGATTGTGACATTAATTTGATATGAAACAAAGTACAGTAAAGTTAAACTGTTGGTTGATATATGTTTAATTGAATATCACTACTACAGCGGGAAAATAGATTTTAATATTGTTGAATTTTTTCAGTGAGCAACGTATTTCTTCATATTCTACCAAATCTATTAAGACGGAAATACAATTTGATGGTTCTATTACAAGATATTGAATTTATTTATAAATATTACACTACAATAGTTTCAAAGTTTATTTAATTCCTCTGTAAAAAAAGAAAAGGTAATTAAGATTTGTTTCTTACAAGTTATTTATAGTTCATCCCCAGGGGCTCACGTAGTGAGTATGGGACTTGGCAATCCCGGGGTACCTGAGCTAGAGGAGCATACCTCTATAATAAACCTTGGTTCAGCTTGCCTCGGCTGATAGTACCTTGCAAGGGGGTCCCTAGCCAGGGTTACGGTGAAGACCTCAACGGCGTTCCTCGGCGGAGAGGATGTGCTTCGGTACGGCGAAGACGGCGGAAGAGGCAACCCAACCCTACGGTGTGAAGGCGTAATTGTCGATCCGTGCCAAAGGGGTGAATGGCGCATGGGGGATGCGTTGTTAACGAATCATAAATCAAAATAACGATGGATAAAACAAAAGGAATTAATACCCCAGGTGGCAGACCAGATATTCTGGAAAATCCACCCTCTAACACGGAGGTCGGTCCTATGGATTCTGGGGAGGACCAACTATCGTTACAAAATAACCCTTTCAAGAGAAGATCCGCACTGACAAGAACACCACCAGGAGTGGCGGATGTTGGAAGGTCATTGGATGAAGGAAACAATGTAGTTGTTGTGAAGGATGGAGAAAAGGAGATTGGAGATGAAAAAGCTGATCTGCAGGATAAGTTGACAGAAATGGAAAGCATGTTGACACATCTCCAAACACAAGTATTGAAGCTAACCCAAGAGAATGTAGAGTTGAAAGCAGCTCTTGGTGAAATGAAGCAAAATGTCAAAACAAAAACATGTGACCCAGAGAACAAAGACAGGGCTTTAACATATGAAACTGATGAAGAAGAACTCGAAAGAGAAACAGACTGGATTGTAACATCAAATAAAAGAAATGCCAAAAAAAGGAAAGCAGAATATTCACCAGAAGCAAATACAGAGATCCAACTTGCAGTAAAACAGCCAATAAGCAAGAGGAAGGACGTCGCCAAAACACATAAAGAAATTTATGAAATTCCGGGAAAGAAAAAGGAAGCACCTCCTCCACCAATTAATTTAGTAGGAATGCCCGGTTACGCAGAAGTGAAAGCTCTGTTGTCCTCTGTCTCAAGTAGTAAATACAAACTTGTGGCATTAAATAATAATGTATGGAGGCTACTGATGTCAGATTCGGACTCTTATAGAGCCATGGTAAATAAACTGTCTCAAGAGAAAGTTCAATGGTACACATATGAAGATAAAAACTGTCGACCCGTGAAGGTAATGGCTAGGGGATTACATCCGACCTGCGAAAAAGAAGATATATTAGCAGATCTACGAGAAAAAGGATTCAAAATTAGTGATGCCGTAAACATACTGAAAAAAGATAGAAATCTGCCAGGAGACCCAAATAAAACAGTATGTCGAATAGGACTTCCCTTGTTTATGCTCACGTTCGACCAAGGTGAAAAGATAGAAAATATTTATAATATTAAAGGAATTTTGAATATGAAAGTAAAGATTGAGCCTCTTAGAAAAACCTCAGATTTGATCCCGCAATGCAAAAGGTGTCAGGGGTTTAACCATACACAGAAGTATTGCGCTCGCGATCCTAGGTGTGTTAAATGTACTGGGAAACATTGGACCCTAAATTGCACAGTGGACAGAAGTGTCCCCCCAACTTGTGTAAATTGTAAGGAGCAGCACCCAGCTAACTACCGAGGGTGTGAAGTAGCTAAGGAACTCCAGAAGATGAGAAATCTAAGAAAGAAAACCGATAATAAAGGGACTGCATTCCAACGTCGACAAGTAATGGAGGGTACACGAGTGGCACATCAGATACCGTCACAGGATTCTGTAACACTTGAAAACAATAAAACAAGAAGCAAAACTTATGTTGGAGCAGTAAAAAATCTGCAAACCAAGCACATAGAAAACAAGGGTGATCAGATGATGCAGGAGGTGCTGAGTAAACTAGACTCCCTACACAAGAGTATGGAAGAGCAGAAGGAATCAAGCAAAAAAATATATGATAAGTTCACTAAGCAGGAGGACATAAATAAGCAAATGAGTCGAAGACTTGCAGCTATGGAGTCCAATATGGAAAACATAACTAGAGCGGTAAAAACATGACTGACGCCTTAAGGGTTGCATCATGGAATGCAAATGGACTTGTAAACCACCTGACGGAGCTAGAAGTCTTCTTGAATATTGAAAATGTTGATATATGTCTCATTTCTGAGAGTCACCTATCTAAAGGCTTTAGTATAAATATGCGTGGGTATAGCTGCTATCATGCTGCTCATCCATCGAATACAGCTAGGGGTGGTTCGGCTTTATTCGTGAAAAACAATATTGAACATTTTGTTGATTCAAAAATAGAAAAGGAGTCCATGCAAGTAATAACTATCTGTGCGCAAATTTTGAAGAAAGGGACCTTCAGAATATCAGCAGTGTACTGCCCACCCAGACAGAACATAAAGAAAGATGAATACGTCGATCTATTCGCATCCTTAGGGGGGCGTTTTGTTATTGGCGGTGACTATAATGCTAAGAATACGTTCTGGGGTTCAAGGTTAACTAATACCAAAGGTAGAGAATTATACAGAGCAGGAAGGAAAATGCGTTGTGACTTTCACTCAGGTGGCACTCCAACATACTGGCCGGCGGATGGTAATAAACTACCAGATGTCATTGATTTTTATGTGACCAAAGGAATATCCAGAAATTACATACTTGTAGAAAACAAGCAGGATCTCTCTTCTGATCATTCTCCTGTGGTTATGACAATAAGTGAAGGACTTGTAAGAAAGGAGCCTTCTCCTAGATTAGAAAATAATAAAACAAATTGGACATTATTTCGCTGGATACTTGAAGAATACATGGATCTTAACACACCAATAAAAGATTCATACCAATTGGAAGAGGAAGTAGATATGTTAAATACCAACATACAGAGAGCAGTATGGGAGAGCACTTCCCACAAAAAGAGCAAAGGTGTGGTTGGTGTAACCTATTCACCTCAAATAAAAGAACTTATCCTGGAAAAACGAAGAGCCAGGAAAGCATGGCAGAGAATGCGCACACCCGAAAACAAAAATAAACTGAATTCATTATGCAATAAGCTAAAAAAGCTGATAAGTCAGGTTAAAAATGAGGAGGTAGGGAAATATTTAGCTAGTCTGACTTCCATGAAGGACACGGACTATTCATTGTGGAAAGCAACAAAAAACCTAAAAAGGCCAAAAAATCTGGAACCACCCATAAAGAAGGAAGATGGACTCTGGGCAAAAAGCGCCCGAGAGAAAGTAGATCTCTTCGCAAGGTACCTAGAAGAAACTTTTAAGCCTGGACCAAAGCAAAGTGATCTAGAAGACATCACATCAGTACCGAGAGTGGACCACAAGGAAATAAAAAAGGTGTCATTAAAAGAGTTAAAACAGGAAATTAAGAAAAATCTCAATGCTAAAAAGTCACCTGGATTTGACCTTATTACGGGAAGAATATTAAAGGAGTTACCAGATAAGGCTCTCAGGAAGATATTGTTTATATTCAATGGTGCTTTCAGATTAAAACATGTACCTACCCAGTGGAAGGTAGCAGAAGTAATAATGCTACCCAAACCAGATAAACCACCAAATGATGTGAGATCTTACCGACCAATCTCTCTGTTACCTGTGATTTCAAAACTCTTTGAAAAGATATTTTTGAAAAGACTTTTACCAGTATTAGAGGAAAGAAATCTAGTTCCTAACCACCAGTTTGGATTTAGGAGAAAACACACTACCATTGAACAGGTACATAGAGTGACCAGTATAATAGAGAAGACTCTAGAAAATAAGGAGGTATGCTCAACAGTTTTCTTGGACGTAGCTCAAGCTTTCGATAGAGTTTGGCACGAGGGCCTTGTCTATAAGCTGCACAGAGATCTCCCAAGTGAGTTTTTCCTGTTAATGAAGTCGTACATTTCTGACAGATACTTTCGTGTTAAATACAATAATGTATATTCTTCACTGAAGCCAATCGAAGCGGGAGTGCCTCAGGGTAGTGTTCTTGGGCCAATACTGTATGTTTTGTACATGAGGGATATGCCAGAGCCAACTGAAGCTACAGTGGCGACGTTTGCGGATGACACTGCAATCATGGCGACTGGTGAGGATGCAGTGAAGTCAACTGTGAAACTTCAAAGAATAATTGATAAAATTGGCGTCTGGACCCAGAGGTGGAGAATAAAACTCAATGAAACCAAATCAGTTCATGTGAATTTCACAAATAGGAAGGTGGAAACTGTGAGAGTAAACATAAATGGACAACCTGTACCCTACTCAAATACTGCAAAATATCTAGGTATAACTTTGGATGCTAAGCTCAAGTGGAAAGAGCATGTTAAAAAGAAAAAAGAGGAGTTGAACATAAAGTACAGAAAAATGTATTGGCTGCTTGGGAGAACATCTCAACTGTCAATTGAAAATAAGTTATTATTGTACAAACAGGTACTTAGACCTGTGTGGACGTATGGCATACAGCTCTGGGGCTGTACGAAACAAACAAATGTAAAAACCATACAAACCTTTCAAAATAAAGTACTGAGGGGTATAGTTGATGCCCCTTGGTATATTAGAAATGATTTTCTCCACAGGGACTTGAAGGTGGAGTTTGTCAATGAGATGGTGACCAGGCTTGCTCACAGTCATGCAAAACGAATTCAAAGCCACGAAAATCCGGCAATTATTAGCATGTTGGCGGAAACACCAACCATGTTGAGGAGACTTAAGAGAACAAAGCCGCATGACCTGATATAGAAATGTGGCTGATGGCGAGGTCGATGTGAGAATTAATAGAGTATCACTCTGGGATTAGCCGCTGGGCTTTACCCCTACACACGTTGACGATTCAAGAGAGGGAAGTTGATAGATGGGCGATAGCAAGCTCAGTTTCAGCCTTTAGGGAGGTGTTTTTAGTGGGTCGACCCCCACACTACTAGTACTTACGGGAGTGCTAGTGCCTGTTGCAGGTTTTCACCTACCCTCGTAGAAAAAAAAAAAAAATTTATAGTTCTACAACATTTTAAGTTACCTGTAAATGACACTTAACATATAGTTTGCTTTTATTAATTTTCGAATTCAAACTGGCATGTAGTAATGTTAAACATGCAAATTAATTCCGTTCCCGACTATAGAAGTTATTAAATATTTAAAATGTTGATAATTTTCATTCATTTGAAAATACATAGGGTGTTATAAAGTATCACCACCACTCCTACATTTTGTCCACACATTTATTCAGACACTTTTCTCGCATAAAACATGCATTACAGAACCTAACGATATATGAACGTTTGGTGGTTCCGCCTCTAACTTAAAGTAGTGGGTTAATGTAAAGTAGAAAGGTTGGGTCATGTGACAAATAATTTAGAATTATAATTTAAATCTATACCCAATGGATGCAACTAAACAGATAGATTCCAAAATATAAAATTTTGTTATAAAATGTTTTAATCAAACATTTACCATCAATTGTGTATATTAAAACTAACAAAACTATTTATTGGTATAAATGAATATCGCTAATCACGTGATAAACCTAGAATATAAAACAAGTGAAAAACAATAAAATATCATATTTATATTAAATCCATTTTGAAAACTAAAACTAATAACGTAAGTAAAGAGACCACCAATGACAGCAAAACTATAACTAAATTCGATCGCGATACACAAGACATAGGAACAGTAAATAACTGAATGTTAGTGGGTAAATTGATAACGGGAGTTGATTTATAATCTAGAAACGTCGTATATTAAATTTATATAGCCAAATAATATAAAATATTTGAATACACCATAATAAAAACCATGTGTAATCCATGATTATTAAATGACATTAAATACAGAATTTTTAATTTTATAATGAAGAGGTTTGATTGTTTTGTCTTTTCAAAAGTTTCATAATATAGGTTATTTAAGACAAGTTTCGATTCTAAATCTGATGCTACACAGACTTAATACTACTGTTGTTGCTTTCAATATATACCTTTTCATTTTTTTTTTAATGTATGCACCTCTAAAAACAAAAAAAAATGTTACATCATAATAAAAAATATTATAATAATGATTGTTATACCAATCAGCTTGAGAATCAAAACTAGGTCTAAAATATGTATGAAATGTATTATTGAAATTAAGTACAAAAGAAATGAAGAAAGCGATAGCGGCCCAAATCAAAAAATGGTGATAGTCGAAAACGATAAACGAATTTTGGATTCTGTTAGCGTCATAATTTTTTTTTGTTTGTTTAAAAAATATAGTTCTTAGCGATACATCTCAGACATTCTTTGAATGATAGACATTTTCTTAATTGACCACAGAAGTTTGAGCGACAAAAGGGTAAACCTCAAAGTTATAAAATATCTTAACTTTCTTAAATTATCTTATTCTTTAAAGATATCGTCTTTCGGTTTAATAAAAAATAATAATCTAGGGAAGAGCTGTGGACCAAAGTGGGTGGTGCGAGGAAGCTGGCTTAAAACTCACTCTGTATAATTTACGACTCATGTCAAATGTATTTTTATAAGTGTTTTTCTTAAAATATTGGCTTTTATGTTTATAAATTTAGCTCCGATAAACGATTATAATTTAATTATCAATTTTAACTGCTAACTGCGATTGGGTTTTAAGAAGAGTAAGAGAATGTTTACACTACTTACGTTGGTCTGATATTTAAATATAACTAAAATTAATGTGTTAATCGATAGGTCTTGAAGTGGGCAAACAATCTCCTCAAATCACTACTCTTCATGCTGTTTTGATGACATTACCTAACCTATCACTTCCCACTCCCGAGCACTTGTTTTCATTCACGATCTATGTTGTCCGCCCTTTATCAACATAACTCCCCACTATTGTTTTCCTTCTGTATGCAGCAGGTGTTGAGGGGACCCGTGCGTTGAGGTGAATTTCACCAGGCAAGTGGGGTAGGTTAAGGAACCTAGTATATTAGGTGAGATCCCTATAATGGTGGACCATCCTTTCCCTAGCTGTTCAACGCACGTCTCAACACGTGACTCATCATGAAGCATACCCTCCGTGATAAATATCATCATGGGGAGTCCTCCACTTCCTCGAGATTTTCTAGACCACGCAGAGATAATAAACACAGTAGATAAAACTCAAACAGGTCACTCAGGGGATTTTCATTCCTGATAGAAGAAATATCAAACAAAGAGGGAAAGCCAGGTCAGAAAGTCCAAAAAACATGAGAGAAAAAACAGAAATCGCTCCCTCGAATGGCCTAACTGCTGAGATAGATGACCTAAACAGAGTGAGGAGGAGTAAGATAGCATCGACGATCACTACCTCAGGGTGTATCACCAGAAGAAACCAGTGCCAAAGTATTGAAACGAAAGAAGCCCAAGAGAATACAAGAGTTTCTATTGTTTTATTGTATTCTGAGAGACCGCTTTTGAAAGATCGGAATAAAAAATTATGGGATTTGCAGATTCTGACCAAAGGGCGAAGAGACCCCTAGACAATCTAGTAGTCAAATGAGGTGCAGTAATGAACAAAATTCCTTGAAGTTTGCAAGGGTACCAGATTGATGAAGAGAGAATTAGACCCCATTCATTTCTGCACTTTCTAAATAAATTGGGGCTGCAAGGGCTTGTATAGAGGAGAGTTTCCTGTCTCAGAAAAAGTAGGGCACTAATTGATCCCAAAAAGGTGCCAGTAATCACCCCTACATCACTACTACTACTACATAGTAAATATTGTATTATTATTTATAATGGGCACGTAAACAATTTCACTATTTACGTTGTCTGGTGAACAAATAAGTTTTATGGTTCCAGGTCTTATATGTAAATACATATACAGTATATTGAATACTATCGTACAATGCATTATTAACACCTTGAAGGAAACGTCTTCTATATTTACTCTACTCTTAGTAATATAATTTAAATTCCGGAAGATGTTAAGTTCGGAAGTATTAAAGGTAAGGGCTTAATGTAAAGTAGAGCGTTGTCGTCGAGACAAAAGCAATATTCTGAGTGAGACAAATTAGATGAACCTTGTGTCGTTCCTCAAGTGGCAATGTCTGTTCATTATCAAGGAAATTCAAATTCCTTACACGAACAGAATAAAATTTAGAATGGAATATGGTATGAATGAAAATTATGCAAAATAGAGTTTCGGTATTACTTATTGGAGGGAAGGTTTTATTATATTTAATGAGCAATCTTATTTTATACTTTTTAAAGAAAAATTTCGGAAACGCAAAAATTAAAATCAAACCACTGTATTGTAGATTTAAAATCTTAAACAATATCATTATTCAGATTTGATACAATTAAGCTTGTATCAAAGTCGTCTTTATAATATAATATATTTTTATTTTTTTAATTATATAAGAATTACTAATTTTTGAGACCTATTAATTCAAAATGTTCAAATGATTGCATTTAAAAAAAATTTCCTGTTGGTATTGTCTTACAAAAGTACTACAATCAATAGTGTAATATAACAGATAATCCGGACCTCCATTAAAATCACTCGAAATAGATATATTTATAGATATATTAAGCTATGTATAGTACTTGCAAAATGCATTTTCCAAACTATTTCAATATACACGATGTTTCTGTTATGAGCGGGATTAATTCAGCGGTGGTTATATGTGTCAAAATAATGAAAAAAGTTCCTATAACGCATCCCCAGGAACGCTTCTTTTACCTGCTCTCCACCCTTACAATATTCCATTATAGGCCTATATTCTGTAGAATGGTTTACCCGATTGAATTAATTTTTTTTCATGGCAGTCATCAAAGTTTGAAAAGAAAAACTTCTTCCAATAATCCGTCTTAAAATTGTGAACATTTAAAAATGATTAACGATAACACCAAAAAACGGTGTGTTGAAAGCAACAAATTAATAGACGCTTTTTTACTGTTACCGTTTGTTCAATAGTTTTAAAAGTTATACCATTCGACAGGAAATTAAACGGGCTACAAAAATTTACTCTTGACGTATATATAAAAATGTATTGTTTTTGAGTTATTTTCATTAAAATTATTTGATTTTCCGCCATTTTGAAACGAATTGTAGTAACAAATTCCATTTCTTTTTTTAACTAGGTATTTATATTGATGAGTACTGTACAAAATGCTAACACAACCTTTTAGGCTGTTCTAGATATGTACATAATTTATATATATATATATATATATATATATATATATATATATATATATATATATATATAACGAATACATGTATTACACATGTAGTTACATGTATATAGTCTGTAACTGGTAAAAGAAGCTTTTACGGGCATATGTTCATATGATGTTTTCTGTATTTTGACCAATATAACAGGCCCTGAATAACAGAAACACTCTGTATATGATTTCACAAAAGATGAATATATAAAACAAACTAAAATATGTCTATGTTACGGTTCTTGTTTTAAAGAAAATAATCGCAGATTGAATGTATTAATACAGATCAATGTTGCTATATTTTGTAATATTATATGTTTACACTTTTACGTTTACTTTCTCTTCACACCTTGTTACAAGCTTCCTCTCTTTATATCGATAAAACCAATCACAGTGTATTTACCATGGTCTTATTTTTTCTCTATTCTATAAAATATTGTGCGAAACCTGTTCATGAACTTATCCAAAATATCATATAGAAAATCAACAATTTCTTCTAAACATTAATGTTATTTTTACGAAAATATTTCAATTCCCATTACTATTACACATAATCTACAAATCACAGCCCCATTAAATTTTTTTTAAATTACGTATAATAATTTTAAATTAATTCTGATTTCATAAATAAAAGCTTGTTAAAAAAAGCTTGGGAAAATAAAATTACAAACAAAGAAACAGTAATTATAAAAACAAAATGTTTCTATAAGACTTTATAAAAATTTGTCAAAATTCCTTTTAAATTGGTAAACTCAACCGTAAAATAACATTTTTTTAACGTGTCTGGTTATTAATTTCAGTTTTACAACAAAGTGCAATCAATTTAAAATTACACTCACATATTTGTTGGCCTAAAAACCTTAATTACTAATTTCCAAGAAGTAAATTAACTTAACACGATAAGTCTAGTAGAAAGATTGAAAAACAAAATTGGATTCACTTTAAGCAACATAAAAGAAAGAGAGGATTAAAGAAGAGTTTGAAAACATATTAGCGCGGTAAAAACAACATCACTTTATAAAACATTTCTGTTTGTAGCACGTAAAGCCGGGATATTGTCCAGGACTTGGCTTAGCGAAGCTTGTATCATCCCAACTCTAAGCCCTCTCTCTCACGTGTCTTACTGCCGTGGCTCATCCAATAATAATATTTATTCTGAAGAAGTCTTCCATGTAATATTGTGTGTGCGCGCGTGCGTGTGTGTGTGTGTGTGTGTTTGGGTTGGTGTGTGTATAACATAACTGGGACTTTTTTAAATTACATAAATAAATGGTTTGTTACTTTACGCAGAAAAAACACATTAAAAAACCTTATTTTATAGGAGTATAAAATAAATAAGTAATGATTAATCATACATTCATAGTAAAATTAAAAGTTCACTTATAATTTTTTAAAGAATTTTTTTGGACAAATTTTCATAAAAGCTATTCATTGTAAGCCTCAATAAACTTTTCTTTTATTCCCTCTCTTTATTGAGAGGGAGTAAAATCAATTTTAAAATTTGACGGATTAGAATATCAACAAAAGCTAATTTATAATTATTTTGTAAAATAAATAGCTATTTCTCATACAAAAAAAAAAATATGATTACAAATTATATGTAAAAAAATAAAATATTAAAAAAAAAAAATTTTTAAAACCGAAATGGAAAGAAACCCGGCACAAATACAATTTTTAATACAATGGCAATACTAACAGAAATACTTGTTTGTGTTATTAAAAGAATGGGGTTGTAATTGGTAGTAAGAAAGTAAGGTTTATAAAATATAAAACCAAGTCAGGAATGTAATTCAGAAATTAATCATGCAGATTTGTTTCAAATACTGTTTAAATGTTTGAACTAGGCATAGAAATTGGTTTAAACGTGTAAACTGTGAATATAATTAAATGTTAAACATTCTTCCTTCTATTTATGAATTTAATCAGATATTTTCCTAAAATTCATGTCTGAAAATAAACAACTATGCAGGTGAAATTGAGGGAGCCAAAAAATATTATCTGGCATTAAATAGTGGAGAAGTTTTCTTTAGTAAACTAAACGCATACAACTATATAAATAATTATACTGAGTAATCAAAAAATCAGTATGAGGTCCTTTAATTTTTAAATGGGTTTAGATACAACATTGTAATTGGTAGAAACCTTGTGGAACAACAATAGCTACCTTTTTCAGTAAAACTACTCCCTTCAAATATAGGAATGGGGGGAGGTAAACATTTTTTTAATGTAAAGTACACCATGTGCCACATTATTTAAAGTTTATTAAAATCAAATACATTAATGTAGGTAATAGTTCAGTACAAAGATTGGTAACAAAATGGTAGATAGTAAAAGTTTTAAAAAAATTAAAGAACACATTGTTAATATGTAAAGATTATCAAATAATATTAACGCTTGGAGTAAACAAGTTTGTTGATTTATAGAGACAAATGTAACAGCACTTATTTCAATAATCTTTCTTAATATTTTAAATAATTCCTCTTTTTTTACCATTCACCATTTTGTTGCCAATAATTGTATTGAATTAAAAACTGCATCAATCCATTTGTTTTTTTTAATAAACTTCAAAATAAAGTGACACAAGCTATAGCTTTAAATTTAAAACATTTTACCATTTTGAAAGGGGAAAATTTTTACTTGAACAGTAGCTATTTCTGCCCCATAAAGTTCCCATAACTTGTATTTAAATCAATTCAAATCTGAAATGGCCTCATACAGACGTTTTGATCACTTCATATATTTATTATAATTAATGTAAGCAGATTTATATAAACTGTACTAATTGATTTTTATAAAGCAATACCTAATTTATTTTTGAAGATGAAGTACTTTTGTACACTTCTTCGCAACACTTCAGTTTAAACTATTACACAACTCAAATGATATTGAAGTAATGGTTCTTAGATTCTGAAATTAACAACTTCGAGTACAACACAAGTGTTTCAAATTTTAGAGTTGCACCTGATGAAGTAATTTCAAACTCTGTGATAATGAACAAACCTCTGAGCTGCAGTAGGGAGGTTTTGAGGAGATTCATCTAATTTGACTCACTCAGTAATATTGCTTGTCTCTCAAAGCCACAACCCTTTACATTAAACTTCTGCGTCACTCAACAGCTCCCTTTATCCTGGAATTTAAATTATATTATTAACTGTAGAAGACAGTCTCCATAATATAAACATATTTTCTGAGTATTTTAAACTTTTCGAAGCCTGGAGTTATTAACTTTTTGTAATTCGTGTAATTATTATTAACATTCTTGAACAAATCAACCGTTTATGTAGAATGTGTTTTGTATATTAGTTGTAAATTAGTTGATTATTTGTGTCAATAGTAGTTTTTATTTTAAAAATACAATTATATACAGTGTTTCTTAAATACTTTGTCGAGCTTCGAGATATGATTCCTTACATAAAAATTAATTAAAAAATACTATAACCATACGTCGGAATCAGCTTCGTTTTTAGACAATCTGCCTTTGTGTGTTTTAGGGTAGATTTGGAAGTAGTTAATATATTGAGCTCAGATTTGTCACACATCTTTCAAATACAGTTTCACGAGTGTTCAAAAAATTATAACTGTATTTATATATTTTTCAAATTTTCGGCCGTTTAAAATTTTTAATTATAAATATCTGGAAAACTATTAATTTAAAAAAATACGAGAACAAAACGTATCCATTTTAATCTAAATTTAATAAGTTTTTTAAATTTTTTCTCTCTAAATAAAAGGATAGTCGATTTATTGACAAAAAACATAATATAATTTCTTTCTTGATAATTGTCTATAACACCTAAGATTAGGTTAGAAGCACCATTTATTATTATTATTTTTAATTCTGTTAATTAAAAAAATAAAAAAATCTATGCATTGAAAATTTAAAAAAAATCCGAGGAATACTTATCGTACTTTTTCTTTTCTTTTATTACCACTAACCACGTATGTATTCGTATGAAAACGCTGTATTCGATCTTCAAATACTAATATATAGAAATGCTGTGTTTAATAGTCTTTATAAATGTTTTTATCAAATACAATAAAAAGCTTTTTTTACTGTATTAAGTTTTATTTCACTCGCCAAAGTAGCCTCTAAAGCCCAACGGTCATAAACTTAAGTTCAAGTTATAAAACTTCAGGAAAGATTTCACTTTATCGTAAATGGATTGAAAAAACAAACAAACAAACAAAAAAAACAAATGTTTTATAGAAAAAGTTTTGCAGCAGAAAATTATTTTAATTATTAGATTATTAAAACGAACTTAGCTGTTCTCTTGCCTATCAAGAAAACGCTGGTAAGTTGTATATCGTTTAAAACACAATCAATTTTATACAGATTTATTATGGTGTTTTTCTTATCTCTGCTCAGATTAAAATTGTTTTTTTTTTTTTTAATTTAAAAACTTTTTGAACAACATTTTTATTTATGCGACAAACACGACATTTGAAAATTTATAATTGTATATTGTCATATTATTGAAACTTTGTTAGGACAGTGTTTAGAAGTTATGGTGTTGACCTAGAACTGCCCGAGGCACTGGTAGCGAATTAAGTTACTAACGCTAGAATAAGGAAACGGAAATTTGATGTGTTGACCCCACATTAAACTGATTCAGCAGCCCAAAATGATTCACAGGCTGCAATATTACAAGAATAATATTTTATTTTATTTTAAAACTGTATTTCTTGACTATTTGAATATAGACAATTATGACAATTCTTAGTTAAGATTCCGAATCAGTTGCCCGATTTTGAGATCTGGATCCACAATAGAAATGTTAAAAAAAGATTTGTGTACGTGGGTATAGACTTTATATGTGAAGTTGTGTGACTGTGTGTTGGAGGTGGGAGGTGAGAGGTTTTGGTATTTAGTATATAAATAAATATTTAGTAATTCAGTTTTTGAATAAATTAAATTTAGTAAGTTCTGTTGTTTTAAATATCCTGGAGTAGTTCTAATAGGAAGCTACTTATTCTGTTGTTGTAATTTGTAACCTTATGTAAGTTTATTGTTTTTTTATGCTGGGTTCGGTCGGCTGCGGTTTTGTCATTTTCTAGTCAATGAAAATTAATTTTATAATGTTATTTTTCTTTTTTATGTGTATTTCATGTTTAATCTATATTTAGTATACATTCATTTATAAGTTTTACACGTAATAAGGCCCCTAACAGGTTTATAACCTCAGGGCAGTTTTTTAATTTATTTGTAGTTGTAGTTTGTATACGGTATATATTTCTTTTCAATAAATTTCAATTAAAAAAAAATATATATTTGCGAAGCTATTTCATTAAATTCATATCTTACTGATATACGGCTTGCTGTTGGCTCCCACAAAATTGTCACACATTATCAATAAGACATATAAACCATTAACTTTCGCGAAATATAAGCTATAAATCTTAAATAAAGTAAACTCTACATAGTACGTATATTTACGCCGTTAACCTTATAAAACATTCAGACCCAATTGTAACACATTAACATTATGTTTTTGCGGAGTGTAATTAAGCAATAACAACACAACGTTTATTCCCTCAATAAGTTAAACACTATATAAGTTAACTTAAAACTAATTTAAAACATCTGTTATAAATTTTCAAACAAAAAACATAATAAAACGTGTTTGAGAATTAAACGTTTAAATTTGCAAGATGTAAACCATCAATCGCAACAAAACGTAAATCGTACAAATAAAGTAAGCACAATATAAGTTAAGCTAAAATATTATAAAAGAGATCTTAAGAAAATTTGAGAATTTATAACAGCTGTTTCCCATAATTTTGGATGTGAAACATATTATTTACCCATAACAGGTAAGTTATTTAAAAACAAATAAAAATCACAAAATAAGTGTACACAAGGGAAATGAATAATTTTCTGCAAATCTGCAATAACACTGTTTAATTTGACAACTCAATCATTAAAATCAACCCTATAGTAAAGTAATACGCTACTGGCACAGAAATTACTTGTTGATTAAATATAAGATTTCCTATAACTTCCGAACTGACATTTTTGGAGATGACGACATGCCATCTTATTATCCTCGTAGGCTCCATTTTAACAAAATAGATCGAGACTGGCAAACCATCTTCAAATCTTAAGTCAAATAATATAAACTTACATATTATAATGTATGTATTAAAATAGAAAATTTATAAATTTTGTCAATATTTAAAATAACTCTAGCCGATACATCAAAAAGAGAAGTTTTTATTTATTTGAATGATAAGCAATATTTAATCAATTATCAAAAATATTTTAAATTAATTTCACAGCTGACAAGTAGAAAAAAAGATATGTTTTTTCTTTTACTTTACTTTTCAGTTATAATTTCCTTTAAGAAGAACGAAAATTTAAGGTGTTTTTTTTTATTTATTGTTTATTTATATACAAACTATGCACCAATATAAAGTAATATATCCTATGTAGCAATCTAGTATTGTATAAAGAGAGTCTTTTACTCCTAATAATATAATTTAAACTCTAAAGGTCGTAAGT